>JAVJIF010013793.1:0-100807 GCA_038442645.1 Agave tequilana
AATGAAAAGGATTACAACAACAACTGTTCCTTCCGGTTACAAGGGAGGGAGGATATTGAATCTTGAATCCCCCCTTTGTTTAAGGCTGGGTTCTTCGTGTGGCGATGGAGAGTGAATCTTGTTCTCCGTTGACCGGATGACCGTCCTTCAGGGATTTCCTCTTCGGCCGGTAGAAAGAGTAACTCAGCTCCGTCTACCAAAACTCTAAAAGAAGGTAAGCGAAGAGTCACTTGTACGCAGCAAGCTAGCTTGAAGAGTCGAGTTCTCTCTCTGTTGGTGATCTCTCTGTTGTCCTCTTCTCTTTCTCTTTTGATTGCCAAAAGTCCGCCCTCTTCTTCATAGCAACGGGGCTACTTATAGAGGTCTTAGGGGGTGAACGTGCCCCCCTAAAAGCGCTCCACAATGAGGGTCAACTTCCCCGCTACATGGGCGGTAACCAACCCACGTGCCTGCTAAAGACACGCCACGAAGGGAGCTGGTTTCCCTTACGTGTAGGCAGTAATTGGTCCCTTAACCAAGGCGGTTATAACTGAGACGCGGATTTCAGGCCGACGCGCCTTGATGTTGAGACGCGGGTGTCGAGCCAACGCGCCTTGATGCTGAGACGCGGGTGTCAGACCGACGCGTCTTGATGCTGAGACGCGGGTGTCAGGCTGACGCGCCTTGATGCTGAGACGCGGGTGTCGAGCCGACGCGTCTTGATGCTGAGACGCGGGTGTCAGGCTGACGCGCCTTGATGCTGAGACGCGGTTGATAGTCCTTCGCGTCTAGAGCTTGAAACTTTGCTTTTCAATGGCTTGTCCTCCAGTAACTTTTAGACAGCCTACAATGGTAGACAGACTTTGGACTATCATGAAGTGTCGTCTGCATTGGCAAACTATGAGACGAGGAGAAAGGAGAGACATCCGTCTCAGTCAAGCTCCTCAGTAGAGGCACTAGCAGTAAGAGGCAGGGGTTCATCAAGGAAGGGCAAAGAGGAAAGAGGAAGATCGAAGTCCAGGCCGAGTTATAGGGATCTAAAAAGGAACCAGTGTGCCTTTTGCGAAGAAATAGGGCACTGGAAAGTGGACTGTCCAAAGTTCAAAGGGAAGAAGAAGGAGTCGAAGTCTGAGGCAAATCTCGCAAAGGTGGTTAGTACTCAGAGGAGTAAATCACAGGCAGATGGATCAGACTCAGACTCGTCAGTGTTCTCATTCTCAGTCACTACTCCCATCATAGGCTACTCAGGAGATAATGAGTGAATTTTGGATACTGGTGCTACATACCATGTATGCCCTAATCGGGATTGGTTTTCTAGCTTTGAGAAGCTGGAGGGGTGTTCAGTCATTATGGGCGATAATCATCCATGCATCATGGAGGGTGTAGGAACAATCCAAATTAAAATGTTTGATGGGATGGTGAGGGAACTGAAGGAAGTGAGGTATGTACCTTAGTTGAAGAGAAATCTGATCACTGTTGGAGCTTTGGAGTCATTGGGCCTTGTGGTGTCGATTAAGGAAGGAGTCCTTAGGATGACAAAAGGTTCGATGGTGATATTGAAGGCCGATCGCCGGAATAATCTATACTACTTGAAGGGTAGTACTGTTGTTGGCCCAAAGGCCTATCACTCTAGTTTTGATGATGATCAACTCTTATAGTTATGGTACTAATGATCTTGTGTTTAATTAGTTTCAGATTTGTGATCAAGATCATAGTAGGTGTGTAGCTTCAACAAAAGATTTAAACTCAAGCTTTGGAGCTAACACAATTTGATTCAAGAGCTTGTGCATCAAGACCATCAAGTACTCAAGAGGAGTCTAGCTCTTTGGATCGAGTTTGGACCAAGTCAAGAAGATGAGAAGACTTCAAGTGAAGACCTTCAAGATCAAGACTTGTGTCTAGGTTTGTTTTTATTAAGATTTTGTTTTAGATAAAATGTAAAGGATAGAATAGTTGGTGGATTGCTCAAGTATATCTTACACACACACACTCTTGATTTAGTTGTGTTTTCATAAAAGATTTCATTTTAGAAAAGAATTTTCATTTTGACAAAATACCGTTTTGGTTTTTGGAATTTCCTATATATATGTCTTTAACCAAAACCATGTTTAGAGCTTAATGTCAAAAACATAGATATTTCATTATATGTGTAGTAGATCATATCCATACACTCTATGCTTTAAAAGTGTTTAAAATATCTTATTTTTGTATTTGGAGAAGTTTTGGAAAAATAAGTTTTGGAAAAAACAATTTGGAAAAATACAGTTTTTGTTTTGAACCAAATTTTTTAAGTTACAAAAATAGTTCAAATTGTTTGTAACATGTCTTGATTTTACTCAAACATGTTTGTTTATCAAAGTATTATATTGAACCTATTTTTGTATATTTTTCATGATTTTATGGGATTTTATCAAAGCCAAAATGCCAAGTTTTCATTTCCTATAAATCCCTGACCTGGCTTCTGCCGGTCGACCGGACCAGTCGACCACGCTTGAAGTCGGTCGACCGAGTCGGTCAACCGACGTGCACAGACGTGCACGCCAGTTTTGGTCGGAGGGCCGGTCGACCGACCCGGTCGACCGCCGAGAGCTTCTGCTCTTTGGAAAGCCCCGGTCGATCGAGACGGTCGACCGACAGAGAAATCTGTTCTCTGTTCCAGGGTCTCGGTCGACCAGGCTGGTCAACCGCTGCCCAACGGTCAGAAATCTGACTGTTGGCGGTCGACCGGGCCAGTCGACCGTCAGCCGCCAGGGCTGAAAAATGCCCCAACGGCTAGTTTTTCTAGCCCTATAAATATGGGGGTTTTGGGGCTGTTTTCTCTAAGATTTTCAAGTGGGTTTTTACACCAGTTTTCCTACTCTTTCAAGAGGTTTTCTCCACTTGTATTTGAGCCAAATACTTCCATTCAAAAGGAGAGTTTATCAAGAGTTTTCAAAAGTGATTTTCTTGTGTTTTCTACCACACATTCCATCCTTGTTTTTCTCACAAACACTTGAGATATCCATTGATATATTCATCCTATAGGAGTGTTATTGTGAGATTGTTTTTAGGTGATCAAAGTGTTGTGATCACCAAAGACTTCTTCTTTGCTTTGAGGAGGCGGACGTGTGTGTTCGCATTATTTCGGGTTCTAGTGGGAACTCGGTGTTTGAGGTGCGGCCTCGGCGAGCTAGTAGGCTTGCGGTGTGTACGAGACTAGAGAGTCCAAGGAGTTCAAGTGTGAACTCGCCTTGTAGGTGTTGCGGCACCGAGTGATCCGGTGGGATCGATTTTAGTGGAAATCCTTCATAGTGTTGAAGGCGGGGACGTAGAGCAAGTGTGCTCGAACCTCGAAACAAATCTCCCATGTTTGCGATTGCTCATTCTCTATCTCTTACTCTTGTTTATATCTTGCATACTTTTATTGCTTTCATCTTATATGCTTGATATATATTGTGAGCTTAATTGTTATATGCTTGGGGATTGTTTGCTAACACTTGTATTCAACCAAGAGAGCTAACGAGGCACCTCAACTCTTATTTAGAGGAATCATGAGGAGTTAGTCCAGAGCCCTTCACGGGGAATTCGGCTACACTCTTGTGTTATACGTGGTGTTTAGTTTAAATAGTTTGTATTTGCATAATAAGTTTGTAATTCCGCATTATTGACCATTAGATTAGCTCATCACCTATTCACCCCCCCTCTAGGTGACTTACAGTTGGTATCAGAGCCAAGTACTCTTGATTTGGGTCTTACAACCTAGAGTTAAAGATCCTCATTTATAGCTAATCACAATATTTGTACACACACCATGAACTTCATGACACCTCCCACCTTTGACATTCTTAACATCCAAACTTAGAAGGTTAAGATGTCCTTATTCCTCAAAGCCTTAGGTATTAATGTTTATTTTGCCACTGTTAAAGATTCTTATTGTTTAATAGCAAAAATATTGAGGCTAATGCAAAAGCCCTACATGCTTTAAGATCTACCCTAAATGATGATTATTTATCTAGGGTTGCTAATCTTGATTCGACTTTTGTAATGTGGAACACCTTAATCTCCCTTGGCGAAAAAGAACAATACTATACGGGGAGCGACTCGGATGTTGGAAGTGAGGCTTCCAACGTGTGCTACATGGTCCAAGGGGATAACCTCCTTGAGGTAACTACCGAATCCGAGATAGAAGAGGATGTTAAAATGCCTTATAATGAACTAGCATCATTTTGTCAACAATTCTTAGAAAAATATGAATTGCTTAAAAAGGATAACAAGAATTTGAAAAAGAATTTTGATTGCATGTTAAAAGAAAATGATTCTTTTAAAAATAAAGTTGCATGCATTGAAAAAGAAAATGAAAGTTTGAAAAATGAAAATGTTTCCTTGATGTTTAAATTAAATGATCTTTGTGAAGGAAATAATACTTTGAAAAATAAAATTGTTTTGGTGGAAAAACAAAAGGAAGTTGCTTTGCATGAAAACACTTTTTTAAAAAGAAAAATTGTTGAAAAAAAAGTAAATGTTTCTAAAAAGAAAAAGACTATTGATCATGCTCTTCATGCCACAACCATTGATGAAAATGAAGTTAAATTTTTGAAAATAAAATTGATAGTTTAAGCTCAACTTTGAGCAAATGTGTTTTTAATCATTCTAAATTGGAGTCTCTGTTTTCTAAGAAATAAACTCCACATATTCATGCACATCATCCTCATCATGCATATACACACTTTGCACGCCACGATCACACTCATACACATGTGCATAGTAGAGTGTATAAGTGTACACATTGTGGCCGCAAAGGCCATTTAGCAAAGTTTTGTTTTGATAAGTTGTATCATATTAGTTTTGATAAGTTGCATCATATTAATTTTGCTGTAGGTGCTAACCCTACAGATGCTAACCCTCAAGGACCCAAAAGAAAATGGGTACCAAAATTCCCACCTTGTATTTTTGATGTAGGTGCGGGCTCTCACAAAATGTGAGAGGGATGGTGCCTTGGTAGTAGATGTATGGACTTGATGGACACATTTTTGATACACCGCTGTCAAGGAGGTTTGGTGGGACAACCACCATGTTTTGGAGAATTAGAGTGTAGTTCATGTATTGGTAACTATCTCTAAACTCCTACTTTAGTTTACATACTTTTATAATTGATGATTTTTAGCATGTTTATTTTTATGATTGTGCTTCATGTGGTAAATACATGTTTAAATGTAGTTCTTATTAAAACTTAGATATTTATACATGTACAAGTAGTGAGCCACATTTGATTCATATATGTTTGCATTTTGATTGGTAGTGAAAAGTGCATTTTTATCATAACATTTACCATCACATTTTCATATTTATTCATATAATTCTGCACATTTATTAATATTTTGTAATTTATTGTGTGCAGGCCTCGAAATAATAAAAAGAAAGAATTAAAGCCTAAAAGAGCCCAAAAGCCCACATTCAAAGCCCAAGTGCAAAAGTGCAAATACCAAATGTCAAAATTGCAAATACACAAGGGCCAAAGTTGCAAATATCAAAGAAGAGGGAAGGATAGACTTCTATTCAACCCTAAATACTTGCAGATGAGGATAAAAGCCAAAGAAGGAGAGTGCAAAGATAAGGAAATTCGTGGATAAAAGATATTGGGATATTTGAGATCTAGGTAACTTGATTTCTAAGTTATCTCGAAATCCCAAGATAAAGAGTCAGGATCAAGCTTCCAGAAGGAAACGACCAAATGGACGGACCAGGAGAAGCCACGCGCCAAAGCGCGTGGCCAGCAGCCACTACCAGGCCGCGGAAACGTGGCCCAAGCCGCGTTTCCGCGGCAATTCAGTCTTATCCCTGGACGAGTTTTCGTGGAGGTGTTTGATCTGAACTCTACTTCCTTCTGCACCTATAAATACCCCCTGCAGTGCAACGTACAGAGCGTCCAGAGGCAGAGCCAGAGGGCCAAATCTAGGGTTTTAGGCTTTCTTCTTTCTTGTAGTTTAGGTTTTCTTTTCTTTTTTAATTTTTATGTAAGTGAGGGAGAGGGCTATGTTGAGAGTGACACCGATGTATGCTTCTCTTCTCTTCCATTGTATCAAGTAATAAAGGTAACTTTTCTTTTTATGTCATTGCTTTATTTTCCATTTTGTTTTCTTCTCTTTTTCTATTTTTATCTCTGTTGGTTTATGATGAGCATGCAAGTGATTTCCAAAGCACAAGTATAACGAATCTTGGTGGGTGCCAACGATATTTCATGGTGATGTTCTCCTCCTCAAGGTACGTATCACTTCATACTTGCCCAAGCTTGATGATATAATGCGAACAGGGGACTGAGATCGATCCTATGGTTTATGCGTTCAACGCCTCCAAAGCAAGGTAGAAAGTGTTAGGATTTCACGTTTTTCTTCAACCAAACTAAGGTTAGTGTTTATTTCTTTTCTTTTCTTTTCTTTTCTTTTTGTAGATTAAATTACCATCTCCCAATTCTTTCTTTCTCATCTCATTATAAATACCACCTCTAATCCTCCCTCTTCATAATCTACCGCCTTCTTCCTAACTTAACTTTAACTATTCTTTTTGTTAACTTAAAAAAAATAATTTTTAGAGATAACTTACAAACGCTTCTATCGCTAGTCCCTCCCTGAGGATCATGACCCGCATAGCCACTGCTACCGCGGATTCGAATTGAGCACTTGCACATTTTGTTCTAAATCTAAAATACTTTATTTTGTGTGCAGGTAAAATCTCAATCAAAATTTTGGCGCCGTTGCCGGGGAGGGACGGTAAGTTTTTCTCTATAATAAAAAAAATTATTAACTAATTCTTTTATTCTTTTCTGTTTGCAGGTTTGGAGAACAGAAAAACAGCTGCAGAAGTGGACATATAGCAACTCTGTGCCTCTACCCTCGAAGGCAGAGCAGCAGAGCCTGTTACTTTGCCGCGCAAACGCGGCAATAGCCGCGGTTCCGCGGCAGTAGCAGTGAACTACTGATCAATTTTTCTGCAGGTTGCTGAAAATTGTAATATCTGCTTTCTGCTCTGTTAAAATTTGTTCTTTGATAACCCTGCTTACTGCTAATTAATCAACAGTAAAATACTTATTGTTAAAGATAAAAATTGATTAGACGTTTGCATATTAGGCACATGTCTTTTCAATTCTTTTATTTTTACTGTTGAAGAGTGCTGGAGCAAGGTACGTTCGCATTGCATGTAGAATAGGACTCATCTCTTGGTTGATGCTTTGAGTGAATCTTATTTACATATTTTGTACACTTGCACAAAAATATCTTAAGGGCATAACCCATTAACAAGATAAGGTGGGGATTTCATCACCCTTCCTTAGCCCAAAAATCATATCCAAGCACTCACTAGCCCAAGCCTAACTTAAAATTAGTAGACGTTGGCCCTAGGGATATCTCGGACTCAATTAGGAGATTATCCTAAGGGGGAACAGTGCTGGAATTTGACTCTTGCCAAATCAGTGTCTAGGAAGGGGATTGAGGGCCGAAAGCCCGAAGATTGGTGGTTATTTAATTAAGGAACGTCTTTGACGGAAAACCTCCCACCACTCTTGCCCTGACCTGGCTGATTAACCTGTGGTCAAAGTCTGCACCCTACCTCCCGTGGACAATCTAACCAGTTAGGAGTCGTCTAGGTCATAGGTCTACCCTAACTTAGGTTAGAATTTTTTCTTTTTTGTTTGTTTGTTTGTTTTTTTATTTGTTTGTGTTGGTGTGATATGGCATATAATAATAATTTTTCCAACTTTAATCCATATTACACACCTAACTCTTTTTCGGATATTACCAACCCGGCATATCATAATTTTGATCAATCTAGTGATATGCCGGAATGGTCTTATCCGAATGAATATAACCCATACCCCCCATCTTATGACCATAATTTTCATACTTTCAACTCTTCACAGAGTTCATAGGGTTTCGATTCCCCGAGTCTAATTTTCAACCGACTTGTCCTCCGTCTCCACCTTGTCCACAATATTCCCAAGAGTCATACTCAGATCCACCCATTCAGAATAGAATACCATCTATCGGGGAAATGATAAGTATGCATGAGTTCAAGCAACAATTACCATCAATCGCAGACATGATTATGCGTGAGTCCACCGACTCACAACTTCATCATGATTACACTTCATCCTTTCAAGTCCAATCACAACATGATGAACCTATCAACTATGAAAGGATGCTTGCAGCCATGACTCAGGCTAGATTAGCCCGTGATCGTGAAATAGATCTGATGGTTCAATCTTTACGTTCTCACCGTTCGACCATTTCTGCTTTTGCTGACCACTCTCTTAGAGCCGACGAACCAAGTTGCTTTGGACAACAAGATCTAATTCAGTGCCATCATGTGAACTTGCCGAAACTTCAAATTTTGATAACTTGGCAAGTTTTTCCTTTCCTGAAATAGAACTTGAGCATGAATATGATCATGATCTTCCACTTGATGATTCAATTTTACTTTCTGATTCAATAATGACTCCGGTATCGCCACCTGATTTTACTTTTCCCGAGTCAACATTGGATCCTGTTCCAATTCATCATGAAATTGAATCACCCATTTTTGATGATCATATTGAACTTGACCAATTTTGCAATTTTGAAAATCCCATAGATAAATTGGCAAGTTCTCATTTTTATGTAATTGAACCCAATGAGATATGTGACCTAGATTCTCAAATCTGTGATCAAGTTCAAATTCCCGAATCATTGTTGACTCCCGTTTTGTTACCCGACTTAGGTAATATTTTAGAGTCAGTTTTGGTTCCCACACGTATCATTCCTGAACTTGATCACCAATATTGAGTCACATTCCATCATGGGAAGAATATTGTGGACTTGAGCTTCAACTTATTGATTTGGACCCACTTCCTGAACCTAGCCCGACTCCTGAACCATTACTTGATTTAAGTTTCTTTCCTGAGTCGGTATTCGTTCCCGTACTTCCCACGTCCAAGTCAATAATTTCATCTTTTCATACTCCATTTTGGGACAAGGAGGTTGACACAATTGACTCTGAAATTTATTATGAAATTTGAAAATTTGATAGGGTGGAAATTTTAAAAATGTTCACATATACATTTTCGTGGGTTATACAAGAAAAATTTTTGGTGGGTTCCTCCATGAAATATTATGTTATCTTGATTGGGCCGCATTTCGTGGACCAATTAGACCACCACCGGAACCACCACCTTGAGGTAACTTCTGCCTTCCCTTATTCTTTTTCATGCATTTATGCATTCATTCATACATTGAGGACAATGCATGAGATAAGTGTGGGGGTAGGCTTTACTAACACACTAACATAGGTAGAAACTAACAAAAATTTGCTAATAAAAAAAATCTGAAAAAAAATAACAAAATCTGAAAAAAATAAAAAAATCTGAAAAAAAACTTATAAAAAGGACAATATTTTGACTTATCTTTTGAAAGAAATCTAAGTTAGTCTTAAGAATTAGGAAAATCATGATTAGGATTTCTAAAAACTTGGTCAAAATAAATAAATTGTTGAATTTTTAGGTATAGGAGGAGAAATTGAATAAGTATTTAGTCTTGATTTTTACCTTAATGACATTTGCATACTTAATGCATATTTAGGATTCTAAGACAAAGACCCTTGTGCCTCATAAAAAAAAAATAAATATATCCTTAAAAAAAAATTTTCACCAATTAAGCTGGATACATGTGCCTCAAGAAGCATAAGTATTCACGCCTAAAGGTGAGTAATAAATAAAATAAAGCCCTTAGTTTTGTGGCCTAGTTCACTCGAATTTGAGTCCGCGGGGTGTTTTCTCACCTGGTGCCCTAAAGCCGACCGGTTTGGGAGCCACCGACTTTAAGTTCGTTACATGGGTGGATTAGAAAGCCAAAGAAAACTGAGAAATAATATATATGTATTAACACATCTAATAGTCAATTAGTTAGGTATGAGGGCCTCAAGAAGCCTTGATGCTTACACGAAAGAAAATTAGATGAGTTATACATATTAAAAAAAAGAGAAAAAATATAGAGGCATGAGAGTCCAAGTTAAGGAATTCCTAGTAAAAATTCATAAGGATGCATATGATTTTTGGTAACGAAAAAGACTATACACAAAATTCAATTTTGATCCTTACTTAAAAATGAAAACAATTTACTTTATAAAGACTAAGTTTAAGAATGGATAAAAATGATAATCCTCAAACTTATAGACTACTTAGTCTCTTCAAAAGTATTTCAAATATTTTTCCTTTTTATGGATTTTGTGGGTGTATTCCGCTGAAAACCCTCACGAGACAACACTCGTCCTCTAGGGTAACCTAGAGGTTTAACGGCTTGTTGCACATGCTAAGTGCAACCGTGATTCCTACAAAAGTGAGTTAGGTTAGATTAATTTTTCTTTTCTTTTTCTTTTTCTTTGATTTTTTACTTGAGGACGAGCAAAAAGATAAGTGTGGGGTGTGATTGGTAGTGAAAAGTGCATTTTTATCATAACATTTACCATCACATTTTCATATTTATTCATATAATTCTGCACATTTATTAATATTTTGTAATTTATTGTGTGCAGGCCTCGAAATAATAAAAAGAAAGAATTAAAACCTAAAAGAGCCCAAAAGCCCACATTCAAAGCCCAAGTGCAAAAGTGCAAATACCAAATGTCAAAATTGCAAATACATAAGGGCCAAAGTTGCAAATATCAAAGAAGAGGTAAGGATAGACTTCTATTCAACCCTAAACACTTGCAGATGAGGATAAAAGCCAAAGAAGGAGAGTGCAAAGATAAGAAAATTCGTGGATAAAAGATATTGGGATATTTGAGATCTAGGTAACTTGATTTCTAAGTTATCTCGAAATCCCAAGATAAAGAGTCAGGATCAAGCTTCCAGGAGGAAACGACCAAATGGACGGACCAGGAGAAGCCACGCGCCAAAGCGCGTGGCCAGCAGCCACTACCAGGCCGCGGAAACGCGGCCCAAGCCGCGTTTCCGCGGCAATTCAGTCTTATCCTTGGACGAGTTTTCGTGGAGGAGTTTGATCTGAACTCTACTTCCTTCTGCACCTATAAATACCCCCTGCAGTGCAACGTACAGAGCGTCCAGAGGCAGAGCCAGAGGGCCAAATCTAGGGTTTTAGGCTTTCTTCTTTCTTGTAGTTTAGGTTTTCTTTTCTTTTTTAATTTTTATGTAAGTGAGGGAGAGGGCTATGTTGAGAGTGACACCGATGTATGCTTCTCTTCTCTTCCATTGTATCAAGTAATAAAGGTAACTTTTCTTTTTATGTCATTGCTTTATTTTCCTTTTTGTTTTCTTCTCTTGTTCTATTTTTATCTCTGTTGGTTTATGATGAGCATGCAAGTGATTTCCAAAGCACAAGTATAACGAATCTTGGTGGGTGCCAACGATATTTCATGGTGATGTTCTCCTCCTCAAGGTACGTATCACTTCATACTTGCCCAAGCTTGATGATATAATGCGAACAGGGGACTGAGATCGATCCTATGGTTTATGCGTTCAACGCCTCCAAAGCAAGGTAGAAAGTGTTAGGATTTCACGTTTTTCTTCAACCAAACTAAGGTTAGTGTTTATTTCTTTTCTTTTCTTTTCTTTTCTTTTTGTAGATTAAATCACCATCTCCCAATTCTTTCTTTCTCATCTCATTATAAATACCACCTCTAATCCTCCATCTTCATAATCTACTGCCTTCTTCCTAACTTAACTTTAACTATTCTTTTTGTTAACTTAAAAAAAATAATTTTTAGAGATAACTTACAAACGCTTCTATCGCTAGTCCCTCCCTGAGGATCACGACCCGCATAGCCACTGCTACCGCGGATTCGAATTGAGCACTTGCACATTTTTTCTAAATCTAAAATACTTTATTTTGTGTGCAGGTAAAATCTCAATCACACTTCATTGCTTATTTGTACTCACTATATGCACATGTATAGCCTAGTTTTGATGATTTCCTCATTTACACTTGTTTTGCCTATTTTTCATGTTTTACTTCATGTATATGCAGTTTATATTCAAATCTAATGAATATACATGTATGTCTCTTGAGTCTCTTGCCTTCATGCAAATCATATCATAGACTCTTTTTATGTTTGGGATATGTATGCATATTGTTAGTTTTGAATAAAAACATACATATACCTAGAAGTTTGTTTTTAAGATGAAAAATGAATTTTTATGATTTTCATCTTTATTTGAAAAATGAATTTTCATGATTTTTGTTTTGATAAAATGATATTTGTTTAGAGCATAATTGACTATTTTCATGAAAATACTACTTACATAATTATTGATCACTCACACTTCATTTATTTATTCATGACTATGTTTCATGATCATTTTGAACTTTATGGACCCTGAGTGTTGAATTTTGTGTATTTAGTATGCTTCATGATATACATATGATTTGGTTTCATGTTTTTGAAGGATCTTTAACTAGTTTTTTTTCAAAAATTATTTTAACTAGTTATTGTTCTTCATTTGGTTGTGATTTTCAATGCTAAAAATATTTTTCAAACCCTATTTTTGAAAACCCCTACCAACACCGTCATGAGCGGATGGATGGGCGAGTATGCCTTGTAAGCATTATTGAAAATCCTTTACCTTGTGCATAAAAGGGTGGTAGGTTATGAGTTATATACTTGATCCCAATTGGTATTTTCATTTTGTATATACTCATATTTTGTTTCTTATATATGTATGTTTCATTTCAAATAATATCAATTTCTATTGGTATTTTCATTTTCATACATATATATATGATTTTTTTGTGCTTGAGTTAAAATCGATTTACATATTTAAAGAACAAAGTTTGTTTATGCTAAGCTTAATTCAAATCTTGTTTTTCAATTGATTTCTCAATTGATATTTTAATAAGCTTATGCATTATCTTCAATTGATATTTTTTTGATATAAAAAATATGCAATAATTTTCAATTGGTATCAATATGATTCTATTTTGATTAAAATTTAAAATTTGTAATGTTTATTTACAATAATTGGTATATTAAAATTTGATTACAAATGCTTATGGTACCTTAAAATTTTTTTATTTGTATGATATCTTAAAATTTGATTTACTAAGATATCTCAAAATTTGTTTTCATTGAGAAAATTCAAAATTTTGTTTTAATAAGAAAATTAAAAATGTTTTGATTTATATTGTCTATATGCAAGGAGAGCTTAACATCTCTTCTACATATAGATTCATATTGAGTGTATCTTATATTGAGGAACTCGATAACTCTTCTTTATGTAGTACACGTGTGTAAGGGAAGCTTCACATCTTCTCTTATGCATTGCATATTATGTGTTAGTAGGGCTTGTCATCCTTTCTTCATGTAATGCATGTATGTAGGGAAGTTAACTTAGCGCCTTCCTCTTCATGAATGTATATCGCATATAACTCTTTATTGATTGATTTGAGTTCACCTCCTTGTGGGGCGAACATTGTTTTGTATTTACTTTAACCCCTTTGTTGATGATTGACAAAAAGGGGGAGAAGTATTTGGTATATATATGCATGTTTTCCTTACTTTATTCATAAAGGGGGAGAAGGATTTATGTTTATGCATATATGTTTTGTTTTGCAAATAGGAGAAAAAAAATTTAATATGTTTAATGCTTGTTTATGCATGTTTATCTCTTTGTATTTGCATACATGTTTATGAGCTTTCATTGCATATTTATTTGTTTATTGTTATGCATGAGTTAAGGGGGAGCTTCTTTGAAGCTTTACTTTAATCCATGCATATATAACTCCATGAGTTTTGTCATCATCAAAAAGGGGGAGATTGTTGGCCCAAAAGCCTATCACTCTAGTTTCTATGATGATCAACTCATGTAGTTATGGTACTAATGATCTTGTGTTTAATTAGTTTCAGATTTGTGATCAAGATCTTAGTAGGTGTGTAACTTCAACAAAAGATTTAAAGTCAAGTTTTGGAGCTAACACGGTTTGATTCAAGAGCTTGTGCATCAAGACCACACATCAAGTACTCAAGAGGAGTCTAGCTCTTTGGATCGAGTTTGGACCAAATCAAGAAGATGAGAAGACTTCAAGTGAAGACCTTCAAGATCAAGACTTGTGTCTAGGTTTGTTTTTATTAAGATTTTGTTTTATATAAAATGTAAAGGATAGAATAGTTGGTGGATTGCTCAAGTATATCTTACACACACACTCTTGATTTAGTTGTGTTTTCATAAAAGAGATTTCATTTTAGAAAAGAATTTTCATTTTGACAAAATACCGTTTTGGTTTTTGAATTCCCTATATACATGTCTTTAACCAAAACCATGTTTAGAGCTTAATATCAAAAACATAGATATTTCATCATGTATGTATAGTGGATCATATCCATACACTCTATACTTTAAAAGTATTTAAAATATCGTGTTTTTGTATTTGGAGAAGTTTTGGAAAAACCAATTTGGAAAAAATACAGTTTTTGTTTTGAACCAAATTTTTTAAGTTACAAAAATAATTTAAATTGTATGTAACATGTCTTGATTTTACTCAAATATGTTTGTTTATCAAAGTATTATGTTGAACCTATTTTTGTATATTTTTCATGATTTTATGGGATTTTATCAAAGCCAAAATGCCAAGTTTTCATTTCCTATAAATCCCTGACCTGGCTTCTGCCGGTCGACCGGACCGGTCGACCGCGCTTGAAGTCGGTCGACCGAGTCGGTCGACCGACGTGCACAGACGTGCACGCCAGTTTTGGCTGGAGGGCCGGTCGACCGACCCGGTCGATCGCAGAGAGCTTCTGCTCTCTGGAAAGCCCCGGTCGACCGGGACGGTCGACCGACAGAGAAATCTGTTCTCTGTTCCAGGGTCTCGGTCGACCGGGCCGGTCGACCGCTGCCCCAACGGTCAGAAATCTGACCGTTGGCGGGTGACCGTCAGCCGCCAGGGTTGAAAAATGCCCCAACGGCTAGTTTTTCTATCCCTATAAATATGGGGGTTTTGGGGCTGTTTTCTCTAAGATTTTCAAGTGGGTTTTTACACCAGTTTTCCTACTCTTTCAAGAGGTTTTCTCCACTTGTATTTGAGCCAAATACTTCCATTCAAAAGGAGAGTTTATCAAGAGTTTTCAAAAGTGATTTTCTTGTGTTTTCTACCACACATTCCATCCTCATTTTTCTCACAAACACTTGAGCTATCCATTGGTATATTCATCCTATAGGAGTGTTATTGTGAGATTGTTTTTAGGTGATCAAAGTGTTGTGATCACCAAAGACTTCTTTCTTTGCTTTAAGGAGGCGGACATGTGTGTTCGCATTGTTTCGGGTTCTAGTGGGAACTCGGTGTTTGAGGTGCGGCCTCGGCGAGCTAGTGGGCTTGCGGTGTGTACGGGACTAGAGAGTCCAAGGAGTTCAAGTGTGAACTCGCCTTGTAGGTGTTGCGGCACCAGTGATCCGGTGGGATCGATTTTAGTGGAAATCCGTCATAGTGTTGAAGGCGGGGTCGTAGAGCAAGTGTGCTCGAGCCTCGAAACAAATCTCCCGTGTTTGCGATTGCTCACTCTCTATCTCTTACTCTTGTTTATATCTTGCATACTTTTATTGCTTTCATCTTATATGCTTGATATATATTGTGAGCTTAATTGTTATATGCTTGGGGATTGTTTGCTAACACTTGTATTCAACCAAGAGAGTCAACGCGGCACCTCAACTCTTATTTAGAGGAATCTTGAGGAGTTAGTCTAGAACCCTTCACGGGGATTCGGTTACACTCTTGTGTTATACGTGGTGTTTAGTTTAAATAGTTTTTATTTGCATAATAAGTTTTTAATTCCGCATTATTAACCATTAGATTAGCTCATCACCTATTCACCCCCTAGGTGACTTACAACTGTGACAGGGCAAGTGGCGGCTTCTACCAGTTCAGATGAAGATTCAACCAGGCTGTGGCACATGAGGCTGGGACATGCAGGACAGAAGTCATTGCAAACTCTTGCAAGGCAAGGGTTATTGAAGGGTGCCGGAACCTGCAAGATGGAATTCTGTGAACACTGTATCATCATGAAGAAGACCAAGGTGAAGTTCGGCACAGCAACACATTGCACCGAGGGGATTTTTGACTATGTTCACACTGACGTTTGGGGACCTACCAAGACTGCATCAATTGGAGGTAATCATTACTTTGTGTAGTTTATTGATGACTATTCTAGGCGTTGCTGGGTATATACCATGAGACACAAAGGAGAAGTCCTAGAACTGTTTGTGAAGTGGAAGAAGAACTTGGAGAGAAGCACTGGAAGGAAAATCCAGGTCCTCCGTTCAGATAATGGAGGAGAATACAAATCCGATCTTTTCCTTCAGCTATGTCTTGATGAGGGCATAGAAAGACACTTCACAGTAAGAGAGACACCGCAACAGAATGGGGTAGCGGAGAGGATGAACAGGACTTTACTAGAGAAGGTCCGGTGTATGTTGTCCAATGCCAGTTTATCAAAGAAGTTCTGGGCTGAGGCTTTGGCATATGCATGCTACCCTGTGAATAGGTTGCCGTCGTCTGCGATAGGGGGAAACTCCTCTCGAGGCTTGGTCGGGGAAAACAGCTGCTGAGTATGATTTGCTAAGGGTGTTTGGTTGTCCAGCCTATTATCATGTCAAAGATGATAAGTTAGACCCAAGAGCAAAGAAGGGTGTGTTCGTCGGTTTCAAGCAGGGAATCAAAGGGTTCAAGATTTGGGATCCAACGGACAAGAAGTTTCTTCTCAGCAGGGATGTCACTTTTGATGAGGCTTCTATGTTAAAGCCTAAGGTCTCTCAGCAGATGAAGACTAGCAAGACCAAGGAGAGGTATTGCAGCAGGTGGAGAATGATGCAAATCTACCATCTCTAGAGAATTCAGTATCGGTGAGGATCATACCTAGGGTGACACAGGGCAGTAATCAAGCAGTTGAAGAAGATGTTGACCCGAAGGCCCATCACTCTAGTTTTGATGATGATCAACTCATGTAGTTATAGTACTAATGATCTTGTGTTTAATTAGTGACAGATTTATGATCAAGATCTTAGTAGGTGCATAACTTCAACAAAGGATTTAAAGTCTAGTTTTGAAGCTAGCACGATTTGATCCAAGAGCCATTGGATCGTGTTTGGACCAAGTCAAGAAGTTGAGAAGGCTTCAAGTGAAGACTTCAAGAAGATGAAGACTTGAGTCTAGGTTTGTTTTAGTAAGATTTTGTTTTAGATAAAATGTAAAGGATAGAGTAGTTGGTGGATTGCTCAAGTACATATACACACACACACTCTTGATTTAGTTTGTTTTAGAAAAGAATTTTTATTTTGAAAAAATACTATTTTGGTTTTTGGTATTCAATGTTTACATGTTTTTAATCAAAATCATGTTTAGTGCATAATGTCAAAAACATAGATATTTCACCTTGTTTGTGTAGTGGATCATATCTATACACACTATGCTTTAAAAGTATTTAGAATATCTTGTTTTTGTATTTGGAGAAGTTTTGGAAAATAAGTTTTAGAAAAATCAAGTTTTGAAAAATACTGTTTTTCATTTGAGCCAATATTTCCAACTTACAAAAATAGTCCAAATCATTTGTAACATGCCTTGATTTTGTGCAAGCATGTTTGTTTATCAAAGTATATTGGTAAAACTATTTTTGTAGATTTTTCTATATTTTATGGGATTTTATTTTAATGAAAAAGATCAAGTTTTAAATCCCTTAATGTTCTGTCCTGGCCGTAGCCGGTCGACCGACCCGGTCGATGATTGTTATTCATTTTTGCATATTTTACCACATCCATACCATGCATATTGCAAATAAAAATGTGATTTTTAATCCTTTTCTCTCTATTTTTGCAGGTCCATATTCTAATTGAGAAAAGGCCCAAAATCCCTTTAATTATCAAGAATTAAAGGAGATTAATTCAAAGCCCAAAAGAGAGCCCAAGGTTGAGCCCAGGATCTGGAGAATTCTATGCGCCAGCTCAGACTTCCAGAAGGTCCACGTGGCTAACAAACTCGTAACAAACGTGCAACAGAAATCTTGGCCTCAACGGCGAAGATTCTGCCGCAGATCCACGGCTTTTGCCTCAGATCTGCGGCAGTTACAAGGCCGTTGAGGCCCGAGATTCTCTCCAACAACCTGGGTTCCAGATACTTCTCTCTGAGGCTATAAATACACCACCAGGGCCTTCGCAGGGGGAGGAGAGAGGAGAGATTAGAGGATAGAGCTTTGTATTTTTGTAGGTTTTTCTCTAGGATTTTAGTGCTCTAGGTCTTCTTCTTCCTCCTAGAAATTCTGCATAAGAGAGAGATTGTAAGAGAGAGAAAGCTTGTGTAAACCAAGGGGTGACAACTTGTGAAGTAAGGATTAATCCATTCTCTTTTCTTCTCTATTGCATTTTCTAGTGTTTACTTGCTTTCTTTAATTCTAGTTTTACTTTCCTTGCACGTTTATTCATGCTTTGCTTTTCTTTTCTTGTAATGGCTAGTAGCTAACTTCTTCTAACATGACTAGCTAACCACTAATCTTGCTTAACTTCTAACTCTTGGGTGATTGCTAATTTTTCATCTTGCAAGTTTTTGAGTCTTTTTCATCCCCGATGGGTTACTTTCATGCTTGGCAAGTTCTTGTTGTAATTCTCCATATGATTCATGTATGCCTCATTTAGAGCTTTGTCTTAGAACAAGTGCCTTGATGGAACATGGAGATGGATCACCAACCATATGCTATTTGTTGTACAACTTCTTTAATTCAATTAATGAATGTTGTATCTTCTTCCTTAGCATCCCTTGAGTGTTGCTCTTTTGATTCCATTATTGAAAGTCTATCTTGTAGGCCGATGACATCTATGAGGCTATAAGACAAGTCCAAGAATGATCACCCGTCATCCAAGTGGGAAAGCAACTAGACGAACACGCAAGACAAACATATGCCGATGAATCAACATGAGGCACGCATCACCATCACGGAGTTTAGTAAGTTTAGCAAATTAGTAAGGTTAGCTAGTCATGGTTTTCTTCCATCTTAAAGTTTTCTACAAAGTTCTCTTTCTTTTAGTTTTATTTCCAAAGCAAATCTCCTTTTTGATTTCTTTTCCTTTTATTTCCATCATGCACAAATCCACCAATTCTTTCATTTCTTTTTCCATGATTTTTTCATTCTTTTAAGACAAAGAAGAACTTTCGTTTTCTATCTTCACTTCGAACCGTAACGCTTCCATCGCAAGCTCTCCCTGAGGAATCGACTCGTATAGCCCTATGCTACACGGAGATTTGGTAAGGGTATATTAAACATTTTAAATACATTGTGGAGTGATCAAAGCACTTAAGGTTGACTCTAAACCTTCGCTCTTTTACTGAATATTTGTGCATATACTTCACACTATACACTCCTTTTTCCCTAATCAAATTTTTGGCGCCGTTGCCGGGGAGAGCAACAGTTTTTGATTTCAAGTGAAGAACTAAACGAATCTTCTTCTCTGTTGCAGGTTACAGGTGAAGAGAACAGGAAAATTTGCATTGCAGTAACATATAAGTGGCTCTGGGCTTCTGCTCTCGAAAGCAGAAACCAGTTGCCCTCTGAATTGCTGTGATTCCACGGCCAAAGCCGCGGATCCGCGGCAAGGAGGAGTGAACTACTGACCAAATTTCTGCAGGGTTGCTTGCTCTGCAAAATACAGCTGCTGCAATACTTAAATTTGTGTATGCTTCACCTTGTATCTGCTAATAATCAACAGTAAAAAATTGGTTGCAAAGTTAAAAGTTGATTAGACATTTGCATTTCTAGGCACGTGTCTTTTCAATTCTTTTACTTTACTGTTGAAGAGTGCTGGATGCAAGGTACGTGCGCATTGCATATTGACTAGGACTCACTCCTTGTTTGATTTTTATAGCTTTGAGTGAACCTTGTTTGTTTATATCGTACACTTGCACCAAACTGATTTTAAGGGCATCACCCATAAATAAGATAAGGTGGGGGATTTCATCACCCTTTCCTTAGCCCGAAAATCATTTTCCAAGCACTTACAATCCCAAGCTTGTAATAAAATTTGATAGACGTTAGCCCTAGGGACATCCGGACTCACTTAGGAGATTATCCTAAGGGGAAAAAGTGTTGGAAATTGACTTTTGCAAAATCAGTGTCTAGGAAAGGGATTAAGGGCCGAAAGCCCGAAGGTTGGTGGTTACTTAATTAAGGAACGTCTTTGACGGAAAATCTCCCAACAACCTTGCCCTTACCTGGCTGATTAGCTTGTAGTCAAAGTCTACACTAAACCTCCTGTGGACGATCTAATCAGTTAGGAGTCGTCTAGGTCCAGGAATCCTAGATAGCTTGGATTGATTTTTCTTTTATTGTTTGTTATTTTCATTTTTCTTTTTCGCTGGTGTGATCGGTGCACGTTGTTTGTGACTATATATGCAAGAGTGGTTCCGTGATCCAAATTCTGCAAGACTTGTTAGAATTTCTACACTTGCACTTACACAACCACTTGACACAATGGAAAACAACGTTTCACTTCAAGATCGATTCTACCCGATTCGCACCTCCCTTCCATCATGCATTCTTCTCCCCGAACCCAATGGAAATCACTTTGAGCTGAAACCGCAATTCATTAATACACTTCCCCGATTTCATGGTCTAGAGTCAGAGGACGCGTACATCTTCATTAGAGAGTTTGAAGAAGTATGCCAAATGATGAGAATTTCCCAACTGACCGAGGATGCTGTTAGGTTAAGGTTTATACCATTTGCACTGAAGGATTTAGCTAAGAAATGGCTTTACAATCTTCCCGTCAGTTCCATATCTTCTTGGGATTATTTTGTAAAGGTCTTTCTTAAGAAATTCTATCCTATCCACAAAACAGCCCTCATGCGAAAGAATATCTTGCAATTCAAGCAGGAATCACACGAACCGTTCTGGAAATATTTTGAGCGTTTTAAAGATCTTCTAGCCCTATGTCCTCATCACGGCATAGAGAAATGGCGTCAGTGCCAGATTATCTATGACGGTTTAGATTACCAAACGAAAACCCTCCTTGAATCTATGTGCCAAGGGGAATTTTTGAAGAAAGATGAACATCAGGGGTGGGATTTCTTTGAAGCCTTAACTGAGAAAACCATTCAGTGGGAGTCATGCCCTGATAAACCCACTCCCACCACTTCCAGAACTGGTATGCACTCCATAGAATCCTCTATAGCTGCGGAAGCCAAGATCACACAATTAATGAAGAGGATAGAACTGCTTGAGTCAAGGGGAAATTCTGTTGTCAATCAGGTCAACCCATCACCTGTGATCACACCAGGTTGCACCTACTGTCATGACCTTAACCATGTCTTTGAGGAGTGTCCTATGTATCAGCCTCAATCATATCAGGAGAACACGAATGCAGCATTCACCAGATCTTCATACTCCAACACATACAATCCGGGATGGCAGAACCATCCAAATCTTTCGTGGAGTCAGTCTGGTCCTGAGCAATATAGGCCACCACTTCCACATCCTTATAATGTTCAGTATCATCCACCCAGTTTCAATCGGAATGCACCGAATTTTCATCCATCTCAAAGTCCACCACAGTCACAACCTTATCAAAGTCCACCACACTACCAATCACAATTCCATTCTCCATATTATCAACATCCACCCCAGAATGATTCAGAAATATCAGAGTTGAGGAAAATGTTAGACACATTTACAAAAAACTATCAACAGGATATGAATAGAGTTCAGGTCCAAATTGGGCAATTGGCTAATTCAGTAAATGAGAGACAAAAAGGAATGGTACCAAGCCAGCCATTGCCAAATCCCAAACATGAAGACACGGGCCCAAGTCATTGTCATGCTATTCATACCCTGAGATCTGGAAAACAGATAGACAATAAGGTTTCTAGTCAATCATCCCATCCAGTACCAAATCCAAAACCTACTGTCCCAATACAACCAGCTTCTGACAAACCATCTTCTAGTACAAAACCATCCACATCAAAAGCCAAGGGTAAAGAAAAGGTAGATGAGCAACCTTATAAGCCTATTGTACCATTTCTAAATAGGCTTACAAATAACAAGACAAATGCTCACATGGAGAAGATAAAATAAATGTTCAACAAGGTCCAAATCAATGTCCCTCTTCTTGATGCCATACAATAAGTGCCATCATATGCCAAATTCTTAAAGGAAATGTGCACCAAGAAGAGGAAAACACAAGTCCCTAAGAAAGTCTTCCTAGCATCAACCATTAGCGAGTTACTCACTGGTCCAACTCCTGTTAAATACAAAGACCCAGGGAGCCCCACCATTTCATGCATCATAGGACAGACTACCATCAATAGGGCACTGCTTGATTTAGGGGCCAGCATCAATCTCCTACCTTTTTCTGTGTACCAACAATTAGGGTTAGGCGATCTTCTCCCTACCCAAATGACCATACAATTGGCTGATCGTTCTGTCAAGAAACCCAAGGGGAAAATTCACGATGTCCTTGTCAAAGTTGGGGAGTTCATATACCCTGTAGATTTTGTAGTCCTTGAGACACAACCTGTGTCTAATTCCAATCAAAGGGCTCAAACTCCTGTCATTTTGGGACGACCATTCCTGGGTACAGCAAATGCCATCATCAATTGTCAGAATGGATCAATGAGGTTAACCTTTGGTGACATGACTCGTGAAATGAATGTCTTCCACACACAGCCTCATAAAACAAAAGATCAAACATTTGAGGTCAGCTTTATTAGAGACAATTGTGAGGAAATAGGGAAAGATGAGTCACAAGTTTGTGATTCTCTTGAAGTGAAAAATCCTGTTATCTGAGTACCCTTTCAAAAGGGGAAAGTTGATTTGGATATTTTCACTTTCACTGAGCCAACTGTGACTGTATCCCATAAGGATATAGTTCAAGAACCTCCAATTGACATATCCTTTGAAGACCTTTTCGCTGATGAGCTCATGTGTCTGGATGAGCCAACTCGGGGTAGGTTAACTGATTGTACACTTCCTAAGGAAAATGTTGACCTGAATTTTGAAGAATTGTATGGAGAGGAGCTGAAATTCCTTAACATTGGAAGTAATGAGATTCAGAGTGAAAGTGGTGACAAGGAATTTTTTAGTGAACAATGTGGTGGAATGAGCATGAATGACAACAAACAATTAAATCTGGAAACACCTAGGGCTAAGAAAATAATTCAATATGTTTCCCAACTGAGCCCGCGCAAACAAACACACTGGAATGATGGGAAACGGGCCAGGGGAAAAAGACCAAAGAAGAGCCTAGGTGAGGGTCACACTTGTAAATATTTTTTGTAAATAATTCTTTTGTACAATTTTATAAATAAAATAAAATAAAAAAGAAATAAAAAAAATGAGGGACTTATGTGCTTAAAGGAGTTTCACAACTTTTCAAATTCAAAATTCCTAGGTTTCTACATCTCTTCCCTAGGGTCAAACTCATTTTCAAGATTCCATATCCCTAGGCTTGTAAATTCACTTTTAACCTAGGGCTAAAGTTGGAACTCTCATTCTATTTCCCTCCTATAAATATTCTCTACCCTACCCTCCTCCCTCAAACGCAGAAAATCTCTCAGATTTAAACTCCCTCTCTTAAGCGCCGCCCTTAATTCCTTTTCCCTTCCACAGAAACCCTTTATCTGCCGCAATTCTGCAACCATTGCCGCAGATCTGCGGCTGTCCTGCAACACCTGGAGCTCAACCGAATTTTCCACTGATCGAAAATTTTCTCTGGTGGCCGATCTAGTGCACGATCAACCGAATTCGTCTTCCTGTGCCCTCTGCACACCCGACTTTGGATTTTCCCCCCACGAACTCCGGGGCGGTTTGATCTTTCATCTCTAGATCTATTGCTTTAATTTACACTATTACACTTGGCCCCAAAACTATTTGTGGAAAAAGATTTTTCAAAAATTCTTAATGATCATGGGGGGTATGGACACATATTTGTTGATCGATTACATGTTTGGAATTGGTATTCTCTGGTATATGATAACAGTGAAAATGATGCATATTACTGCCCTGACCTAGTCACTACATTCTATAATGCACTAGATCATGCATCTGTTAGTTATGAGATATACCAATTTGTAGTCCATATGCCGTTAGGGGACATCTTTATCACAATTCCTCTCCTTGAGGAAATTACTCATATCCCAAGTCACCCCCATCATAGCAACCCCCTACCACTGATAGACTACATTACAATCATGGGGGCTCGCTGCACAGAGCAGGACCGTGGGCTCAAAGCCAACACCACCTTTCGAAATGTGTACTGCGTTGGACGCTGGATCCAACGCAATATTTTAGGGCTTGAACATGTCACATCCTTTAACAGACCAGTGTTGCAAATAATTCATGATTTGATGACTCGACAACACACGGTCTGTTTAAATAAAGCCATCTTCCACGCCATCCTTGCCAATTCCTCCCGCATTCGGGGTGCAAAATATTCCCATCCCATCCTGATTACTCGTCTGTGTCGGACCTTCCTACCAGACGATGTCTTTGATTCTTTTGACCGAGTGTTTATTACTACAGAGAGACCCACCAGTTCATATAACAGTTGTTTGCACGCGGTTTGGACACCTAGTGTCCCACCCGAAGGTATACCAGTGGAGTCCTCTTCGGAGGAAAGCTTAGAGGAAGAAGATGAGCCGCAATTTTGGAGGCAGGACCCCCCATCTGATTCACGTGCCTTCATGTCCACCATCTGGCGGGGCATGAAGAAGATCTTTCGGGGGTAGGTTCGTCTTAGGAAGAAGGTAGAGGAGCAATCCTCTAGGTTGGATAGTATCGAGGGTGCGCTGAGACGATCACAGTCCGCTGGACCTAGCACCACTGCTGGTCCAAAGCGACGGAGGGAGTAGCTTCATACCTTTACCTATTTCATGCATCATTTCATCTTGCATACATTGGGGACAATGCATGAGATAGGTATGGGGGGGGTAGATTCTAACCTAGGATTTTTCATTTTCTTTTTAGGCTTTTTATTTTTATTTTTAGGATTTTCATTTCTTTTTAGGTTTTTATTTTCTTTTTAGATTTTATCTTTCTTTGTAGATTTTCATTTTCTTTTTAGGTTTTATTTTCTTTTTAGATTTTATCTTTCTTAGTAGATTTTCTATTTTCTTTTAGATTTTACTTTTTCTTTTAGAAAAAATAAAGAAAAGAAAAAAAAGGAAATTCTTGATCCATGTTTAAAGAATCAAACTTAACTTTAGTGATTAAGGAAGCTCTAAACTAAGATTTCTAATTATAAGTCGAAAATAGGAGTTTTGTCAGATTCTTAGGTTAAGTAATAAAGGATTAGAAAAATTACTAGATTTTAATTCTTTCTTTAGGATATATACATTAAACATATTGAAGGATTAATCAAAGACTTTGTGACTTTATTTACATATATATATAATAAAAAATATAGAAAAAGAAAAAAATAAAATATGTATATAAATAAATAATAATTACTTAGCCACTAATTAAGCTGGTTAGTCGTGCCTCAAGAAGCATTGCTAATCACGCCTAAAGGTGGTTAAGTCCTTAAATTCCTTCGTGGCCTTTTTTACTCGAGTCATCGAACCCTAGGGATGTTTTCTCATCTGGTGCCCTAAGACCGTCTGGTTTGGGAGTCATCGGTAAGAGACTCGTTACAAGGGTAAACTAGAAAGCCTAAGGATGCTAAGAAAATGTAAATAAATAAATATCGTATAAAAAAAAAGAAAAGAAAAGAAAAAAATATATGTTATATATATTAGTAAATAAATGAACTTAGTTTAAGAAAGATCCTTCATATTTATAGATGTATATATCCTAGGATTGATGCAAAATCTGGTTTTTGATCTTTTCCCTAAAAACTTAACCTAAGATGAAAACAAAACTTCAAATAGACGCTTATAAAAGGAATGACAAGTTTAGGGTAACCTGAAACCTATAACTTAAGTGAGAATCTTTAAAACATGGATCAAAATTTTCACTAACCCTTTTATTTTTCTTTATGGATTTTGTGGGTGCAATCCGCTGAAAACCCTCAGGAGACAACACTCCTCCTCTAGGGTAACCTAGAGGTTTAACGGCTTGTTGCACGTGCTCAGTGCAATCGTGTCACCTACGAAAGTGGTGTAATAATCTAGTTAGGATTTTCTTTTTCTTTCTTTTTTGCTCGAGGACGAGCAAAAGCTAGGTATGGGGGTGTGATTGTTATTCATTTTTGCATATTTTACCACATCCATACCATGCATATTGCAAATAAAAATGTGATTTTTAATCATTTTCTCTCTATTTTTGCAGGTCCATATTCTAATTGAGAAAAGGCCCAAAATTCCTTTAATTATCAAGAATTAAAGGAGATTAATTCAAAGCCCAAAAGAGAGCCCAAGGTTGAGCTCAGGATCTGGAGAATTCTATGCGCCAGCTCAGACTTCCAGAAGGTCCACGTGGCTAACAAACTCGTAACAAACGCGCAACAGAAATCTTGGCCTAACGGCCAAGATTCTGCCGCAGATCCACGGCTTTTGCCGCAGATCTGCGGCAGTTACAAGGCCGTTGAGGCCCGAGATTCTCTCCAACAACCTGGGTTCCAGATACTTCTCTCTGAGGCTATAAATAGACCACCAGGGCCTTCGCAGGGGGAGGAGAGAGGAGAGATTAGAGGATAGAGCTTTGTATTTTTGTAGGTTTTTCTCTAGGATTTTAGTGCTCTAGGTCTTCTTCTTCCTCCCTAGAAATTCTGCATAAGAGAGAGATTGTAAGAGAGAAAGCTTGTGTAAACCAAGGGGTGACAACTTGTGAAGTAAGGATTAATCCATTCTCTTTTCTTCTCTATTGCATTTTCTAGTGTTTACTTGCTTTCTTTAATTCTAGCTTTACTTTCCTTGCACTTTTATTCATGCTTTGCTTTTCTTTTCTTGTAATGGCTAGTAGCTAACTTCTTCTAACATGACTAGCTAACCACTAATCTTGCTTAACTTCTAACTCTTGGGTGATTGCTAATTTTTCATCTTGCAAGTTTTTGAGTCTTTTTCATCCCCGATGGGTTACTTTCATGCTTGGCAAGTTCTTGTTGTAATTCTCCATATGATTCATGTGTGCCTCATTTAGAGCCTTGTCTTAGAACAAGTGCCTTGATGGAACATGGAGATGGATCACCAAACATATGCTATTTGTTGTACAACTTCTTTAATTCAATTAATGAATGTTGTATCTTCTTCCTTAGCATCCCTTGAGTGTCACTCTTTTGATTCCATTATTGAAAGTCTATCTTGTAGGCCGATGACATCTATGAGGCTACAAGACAAGTCCAAGAATGATCACCCGTCATCCAAGTGGGAAAGCAACTAGACGAACACGCAAGACAAACATATGCCGATGAATCAACATGAGGCACGCATCACCATCACGGAGTTTAGTAAGTTTAGCAAATTAGTAAGGTTAGCTATTCATGGTTTTCTTCCATCTTAAAGTCTTCTACAAAGTTCTCTTTCTTTTAGTTTTATTTCCAAAGCAAATCTCCTTTTTGATTTCTTTTCCTTTTATTTCCATCATACACAAATCCACCAATTCTTTCATTTCTTTTTCCATGATTTTTTCATTCTTTTAAGACAAAGAAGAACTTTCGTTTTCTATCTTCACTTCGAACCGTAACGCTTCCATCGCAAGCTCTCCCTGAGGAATCGACTCGTATAGCCCTATGCTACACGGAGATTTGGTAAGGGTACATTAAACATTTTAAATACATTGTGGAGTGATCAAAGCACTTAAGGTTGACTCTAAACCTTCGCTCTTTTACAGAAATTTGTGCATATACTTCACTCTATACACTCCTTTTTCCCTAATCAGTCGACCGATGTGCACAGACGTGCACGCCAGTTCTGTAGGATGGCCGGCCGACCGACCCGGTCGACCGTCCAGAGAGCTCTGCTCTCTGGAAAGGCCCCGGCCGACCGAGCGGTCGACCGGACAGAGAGAGTTGCTTTCTGTATCCTGGCTCGGTCGACCGACCGGTCGACTGATGGCTCAAACGGTCTGAAATATGACCGTTGGCCGGTCGGCCGGACGGTCGACCGACAGGCCTGTCAGACCCCAACGACTAGTTTTTCTGAGCCTATAAATTTGGGAGTTTGGGCATTGTTTTTCCACAAGATTTTCAAGTGGGTTTTCACCAGTTTTTCTTGAAACATTTAGAGGTTTTTCTCCACTTGATTTAGAGCAAATATTTCCAATCAAAAGGAGAGTTTTATCAAGAGTGTTAAAAGAGATTCTTTGAGTTTTCCTCCACCACTCTCATTCTTGTTTTTCTCACAAACACTTGAGCAACCCATTGAGCTATTCATTCTATAGGAGTGTTGTTGTGAGAGGATTTTAGGTGATCAAGAGTTGTGATCACCAAAGTTCATCTTTGCTCTTTGAGGAGGCGGACGGTTGTGTTCGCATTGTTTCGGGTCCTAGTGAGGACTCGGTGTTTCGAGTTTGGGTGCGAACTTGTTATTTGAGGTGCGGCCTCGGCGAGCCGGTGGGCTTGCGGTGTGTACGGACTAGGGAGTCCGAGAGCTTGTAGGTGTTGCGGCACCGAGTGATCCGTGCGATCGATTATAGTGGAAATCCTTCGTGTGTCGAAGGCGGGGATGTTGAGCAAGTGTGCTCGAACCTCGAAACAAATCCCTTGTGTTTGCTATTGCTCACTCTCTCTCTGTCTCTTGTTTATATCTTGCATACTTTTATTGTGTTATCTTTATATGCTTGATATACATTTGTGCTCATATTGTATATACTTGGGTTGTTTGCTAACACTTGTATTTAACCAAGAGAGCCAACGCGGCACCTCAACCCTTATCTAGGGGAATCTAGAGGAGTTTGTCCAGAGCCCTTCACGGGAATTCGGCAACACTCTTGTGTTATACGTGGTGTTTAGTTTAAAGAGTTTAGTTTAGGTCATAATAGTTTTTACTTCCGCATTATTTGGCATTAAGTGACCATTAGATTAGCCATCACCTATTCACCCCCCTCTAGGTGATCCTTCAATTGGTATCAGAGCCAAGTGCTCTGATTTTGGGTCTTACAACCTAGAGTTAAAGATCCTCTTTTTTAGGCTAATCACGTATTTTGTACACACACCATGGATTTCATGTCACCACCCATGTTTGACATTCTTAACATCCAAATTTGGAAGGTTAAGATGTCTATGATCCTTCAGAAGATGCTGATATTGAAGAGGGTCAAGAACAGGTTATGGCTGATGTTCCTGACTCTGCTGCAGTTGAAAGATCAAGGAGAAACACTAGGAGACCAGGTTGGCTCACTACAGATATGGTCGTGGCGTATGCACTTCCGGTCGTTGAGGAGGCTATCCCGTCCACCTTCAGAGAAGCTGAGATCAGTTCGAAATTGAAGATGTGGAAAGAAGCCATGAAAGAAGAGATGAAGTCTCTCTACAAGAACGATACTTGGGAACTCACTAGGTTGCCCAAAGGGAAGAAGGCTATAGGCTGTAAGTGGGTGTATGCTAAGAAGCAGGGATCTCTCAAAGAAGATTCGGTGCGCTACAAGGCCAGATTGGTAGCTAAAGGCTATGCTCAGAGGGAAGGAATTGACTACAATGAGGTATTCTCTCCTGTTGTAAAACATTCGTCAATTCATATTTTTTTGGCTTTGGTGGCACAGTACGAGTTGGACCTTGATCAACTCGATATAAAGACCGCCTTTCTCCACGGCGATCTAGAGGAGGAGATCTACATGACTCAGCCAACAGGGTTCAAGACTGCAGGGAAGGAAGAAATGGTGTGTAAGCTGAAGAAGTCACTGTATGGACTGAAGCAGTCTCCAAGACAGTGGTACAAGCGGTTCGACAACTTCATCAGAGGGAAGAAGTACACACGCAGCACTATGACCCATGTGTGTACTACAACAAGCTACCAACAGGGGAGTATATCTATCTACTTCTGTATGTAGATGATATGCTGATTGCTTCGAGGTCGAGATCTGCAATTGATGCACTGAAGAGGGATCTATCTTCAGAGTTTGAATTGAAGGACCTTGGTGAAGTTAGGAAGGTGTTAGACATGGAAATCACAAGAGACCGAAGGATTGGCAGGGTGAGCTTGACTCAGAAGGGATATTTGCAGAAGGTACTACAGAGGTTCAACATCGGTAAGGATACGAAGTCTGTAAGTACACCTATGGCTTCTCATTTCAAGTTATCTGCTAATATGTCTCTGAAGAATGTCCAAGAACGTGAGTATATGACTCACGTTCCATATGCTAACGCAGTCGATAGTCTTATGTACGCTATGGTGTGTACGAGACCAGATCTATCACAAGCTCTCTCTATGTTCAGCAGATATATGCATGATCCAGGACAGGATCATTAGGAGGTAGTGAAGTGGATCTTGAGGTACATCAAAGGAACTATTGATGTAGGTCTGGTATTTGAGAAGGACTCCACGGGGAAGCAAGATTGCATCGGATATGTTGATTCCGACTATGCAGGTGACCTTGACAAGCGCCGGTCTACAACAGGGTATGTCTTCACATTCTCTCAGGCACCGGTGAGTTGGCGCTCACACTGCAGTCTACCGTCGCATTGTCTACCATAGAGGCCGAGTATATGGCCATGACGGAGGCTATGAAGGAGGCGATCTGGCTTCAAGGCTTGCTTGATGACTTGGGAGTGGAACAGGATCTGCTGAAGATTAACTGTGACAGTATGAGCGCTATTTGCTTAGCCAAGAACCAGGTCTATCATGCACGGACGAAGCACATCGACGTCATGTTCCATTTTGTTCGGGAGATTCTAGAAGAGGGTGATATCGAACTGCTGAAGATTCACACATCGGAGAATCCTGCCGACATGCTTACCAAGGTGGTGTCAGGAGTCAAGTTTGCACATTGCAAGGCTTTGCTCCACGTCCTTCAGGTAGCTTGAGCTTGTTGAAGCTCATGTGGATGAACTACGGATGGCTTGATCCCTTGGACAAGGTATGTAGGCAACCACATTAGTGCAGCCACTTTCGAGTCGAAGGACAGTTCGGCTCAAATTTGGAAGAATCTTCACCGAGGTGGAGAATTGTAGGAAGAGAGAGGGTCGTCGAGAAAGTCGACGAAAGAAGTAAACAGCAGCAACAACAGATCAGCAGAAGTAGCAGCAGGAGATCGGTCCACCGGTCCGGTCGACCGACGTGCACAACATGCACAAGGCATTAGCGGTCGACTGGTCCGGTCGACCACAGAAGGAGATCGGTCGACCAGGCGGTCGACCGACTGAAAGTGCCTAACTCTCGGTTAGGCACGGTCGACCATCTCGGTCGACTGACCGGTCGACCGACAGTCGGGTTGCGGGCTGTTTTACTGAATTAGAAATCTGTTGTATTTAAGGGCGGATTTTCTAAGGTTTGCTGTATCTGAAAAAATAGTAGCTCTCTTGATACTTAGAGGTGCTGCAGAATTTGTAATTGATTAATCCAAACCAATAGAAACTCTCTTTCCTTGCCCCGAGGACGTAGGCAACAAGGCCGAACCTCGTTAAATCTTTGTTTCGTGTGTTTTTTCTCTGAGTTTGTGAGTTTGTGCTATTATTGGAATTGTTCTTCGTGCATTGGAGATCTAGGGCTTCCTCTTTTGGTTGTTGTTGGCACACAACAAAAATTAAGGGGCATAACTTTGTAGAGAAAATGTCACCCCCTCATGAGATTCGAACCGGAACTCATTGAGAAGCAAACCCAACAGTTTATCGATGGGTTACATGAGGATTGACATCTCTCTTGATAGTAAAACCGGGCCACTGGAGGAGTGTGGCATGTGGAAAAGATAGAGAGGAAAAGCATTCTGCTCGGTAAAAGAAGAAATCTTGTTTAATGTTAGCCGTAACAGAAATGAGTATATATATTCAAAACTTCAAACAAAGCCTAAGATGCTTTGTGAAAAGCTTACATTTGAATTAATAAAAATTATACAAAACATTCATATCTAGGAAATACTATTAAATATATGCTTCCATCAGCATCATCAATACATAATTCATAACCATAATAAAATCAAGAAAAAAATTTACCCTCCTCCAGAGTAGATCAAGTCGAGAGGATTCTAGCACGTTGCTTTCTCTTTCCAGAGTCGAACCATATCTCATTATAGACAAAAAAGAGAAGAAAAGAGAGTAGACAAAAAGATTTGAGATATGTTTTTTCTTTCTTTTGTTTGTTGTTATTGTTGCTTGTGTGTGTGAGTAGGGGTGTCAAATGGATAGGGTCGGGCCGGTAACCCGAACGGGCACGACCCGGGGTGGCTCGGGCACGGCTCGGCCCATGAAAGACCCGGGCCAGACCCAGCCCGGGTCCGGGTAGAGGTTGGTCGGCTTCGAGTCCGCCAAAGGCGGCCTAAGGCCTGGCCGTGAATCCCAATGGCTATAATAGTCATTGGGTACTAGGCCAGGCCCGGCCCGGCTCGGCCAATTCCCCAACGGGTCGGGCCTAGTACCCAACGACTATTATAGCCGCTAGGGGCGGGGGAGGGGGGTTTCTGCAAAAAAAGTTTCCCCCAGATTAGCCCCAGCAACTATTATAGCCGTTGGGGGGTATTTGCAATTTTTTTGCAAATACCCACCAATGGGTATATGGCTGTCTTGCTGGTTTGTTTTGCAAAAAAAAATTGTAAAAAATTACTCTTCTTCTCCTCTATGAATACATCATCTTCCCCACTCCATTTCAACACAACAAAAATCTCCTAAATCTCCAAAAATTTGTAAAATTCTCAAATCCTCAAGCTCTACAAGCTCTCTCTCTCTCTCTCTCTCTCTCTCTCTCTCTCTACAAGCTCTCTATAAGCTCTACGAGCTCTAAAGTCCACAAGCTCTACAAACTCTCAAGCCTCAAGTCCTCAAGCTCTACATGCTTTCAAGTCCTCAAGCTTTAGTAAAATTAGAAACTAGCAAAAAAATGGATGCCAATTTTTCATCAGCTGGTTCTAGTCAAGCTTCTGGTTCTAAATTTTGTGGTAATTTTAGTTTTACTTATGATTAGTGGGAAACCCTAAATTTGCCACTGGATGACACTCCACAAATTTTATTCACATAATAAACAGATTTTAATGCTTCTTCTGATACATCTAGCAATGTTCCTTATACACATATTAGTTCTCTCGAAGTACCAACTACTCCACAAATCTTAAATCTGAAGTTTGGAAATATTTTGATTGAGTAACTGTTGATGAAGTTAGAGGGTCTTAATGAAAGTTGTGTCTAAATGTTTCATATGCTTTTCCTAAAAATGCGAGAACTGTCCCACTTGCCTGACATATTAAGAGTAAACACTGTTTGGTCGCAAAAGTGGGTCGATGTAAAGTTTCTTTGAGTGATTGAAAAGTTACAACGGAACAATTTCGATTACAAAAGAGGGGAGAAAAACTAGTTCTCCCCTTTATTTAAGGCTGGGTTCTTCGTGTGGTGATGGAGAGTGATTCTTGTTCTCCGTTGACCGCCGACTGTTAAGCTTCTCTTCAGGATGCTCTCAAAGATCAATCAGAAGGGAGCTCTGTTTTTAACACACTAAGTGTTTAGAGTCCACTGATTACTCTTTTTCTCCCTCTCTCTAAAAAGCAAGAAGCTTTTAGCTTGAGAATTCTTAGCTCTCAATCTCAAAAAAGCCTCTCCCTCATTCATAGCTCCTCAGGCTATTTATAAAGAGTCATAGGGGTATTATTGTCCCCTAAAATCTCTCCATAGTAGGGATTAACTCCCGCATTACGTGGGGAGTTAATTGACCCAGTAATGGGAGTCAGTTAAAATAGAAACGCGGGTCTCTCACTGGGCGCGGACCTCGCGTTACTTGTTGCAGACGCAAGTGTCTCAATTAGAATGCGGAGTTACTCAAACTCGCATTTGAAGTGAGACGCAGGGTTTCTTAGACCCACGCCTAAAGTGAGATGTAGAGTTTCTCAGACCCGCGTCTGAAGTGGAGCGCCGAATTTCTCAGACCTGTGCATGAAATGGGAGCGAGGTTACTCAGATCCTGCGTGAGACGCAGAGTTCCTCAGACACGCGTTGGACGAGACACAGAGTTACTCAGCCTCGTGTTGAACGCAGGTTTACTCAGGCCTGCGGTCTGAAGTCTCCGTGTTTCTGTGGACGCGAGGTCTGCGTTTTAGTTTGAAACGCGATCTTCGCGTTGAACTGAGGTTTGCATCTGATGACTTGTCCTTAGTGATTTTTGGACAGCCTACAGAACTCCCTCTAAAGTTTTCAACACTCTGCTATTGACTGGAACAGATTTTGAAACACTTTGGACTTCAATTGATTTTGGGCTTCTCATGATTGGACTGGCAATTTTTCGAGATGCTCTGAGCTTGATCCTGTCTGGATTGTGGTCTTCGTGAGTGTACTGTTGAACTACTTGAAGCCTCTAGGAAATATCGTCACAAGTATCTTAGAAACTCTGTTTAGCACTTGTTATGGGCTCTAGTTTGTTTGTTGTATACTATTGAACCAGTAGAGTTGTGGTTACTTTTGCCAGTGTACTATTGAACTGATTGCAGAAGCAGGGACATATTCTTTGTATGTGAGAAAGGGGACGCGGCTCTCGAGAATGTCGCATTGGATGCGCCTGTCATTGGACACGGATGTCGTGGACTCCAAAAGGCGCGACCTTCATTTGATGTTGAGAACAACTTTGGCTTGGTGTCTGAGACACGACTCTGTGCTTGAGACGTGAGGGTCACGATCAAATCTTCTTGAATCTTGTCTGTTTTCTTTTTCACTAGAAAACTAGACTGAGTAAAGAAAAAAGTTTTAATTGCTAGAGGTGTGATATTAACTTAGCAAACTAAATAACTCCATTGGGGGAATTTTAAAGGGTTACTGTCAGAGGTGTGATGTTAACTTGACAGTGGGATCTGGACTTATGATTTAAACAAGTTTTGTAGATTGCTATTCTATTAATGAGAATAACAAGTGGAGTTAAATCCACTAGGAATTTATGGGATTTTTTACCATCAGAGGTGTAATGTTAACGTGATGAGTTAGGATTTGCAATTGTAAGCAAATTGAATTGTTAGAGGTGTGATATTAACTTGATAAGGAGGTGAATGCTAGAGGTGTGATATTAACTTAGCACCAAAGAAATTCTCATTTTTATTGAGAAAAACTGAGAGAGTCATTATCATAAGTTTAATGTTAACTTGGCAGCGAAGTGAATGCTAGAAGTGTGATATAAACTTAGCATTTGACATCTCGGCTTCGATAAGAAAGCTCGAGAGTATCATTGTCATAGGTGTAATATTTAACTTAACAATGAAATGGATGCTGGAGGTGTGATATTTAACTTAACATCGAATATTTTGTTTTCGGTGAAAAATCGAGAGAATCACTATCATAGGTGTAGTGTTAACTTAACAAGGATTTATATTGCGATATGAGCAATTTTTATCAGAGTGTGGTTTTTAACTTGACCGGGAATTTTGTGCTTTGAGCAATTTAGTGGACTTGTCATTCTATTAAAGAGAATTGGCAAGTTGAAACTTTATCCGCTGGGAATGTTGAAGGAAATCACAGTTAGAGGTATAATGTTAACTTAACAGCGATTTCGCTTGCGATATGAGCAATCTTGGTCAGAGGTGTAATATTTAACTTAACTGAGGGACTTTGCGAATTTAGCAATTTAGTAGACTTGTCATTCTGTTGAAGAGAAATAACAAGTTAAAATTTTATCCACTGGGGATATTGAAGAAAATCACTATTAGAGATATAATGTTAACTTAACAGTGGGGTATGCTAGAGGTATAATATTAACTTGACACTTTTGATTTGTGATTATTTCGCTGAAAAAATAATTATAACTTTTTTGAGGTCTTACCATTCCATGGATGGGAATTGGTAAGGGATTTTGGAGGGGAAAGTGGGATCAAGTTTCTCAGGATTTTAGCAAAACCTCAGCTATCAACGAATTTGGTATGCCTTTACTAACTACCATTTGAGTTGGGCTAGCCATGCTATTTCCTCAGCATGATGAGTTGTTGAGAATTTTTTGTTGGACTTAAATGCCAACTACTTCCTTTATCCTTTAGCAGGCGTTGGATGCGTGTAGATAAATTAGAGAAGAGTGACAAGGATAAAATTTGACATTTTGCCTTTGTTCTTTCTTCAATGTTTACATCATGCATTATGGTGTAACCATTGTTCGGTCGGTTCGGCGTCGATCGACCGCGAAGTGATCTGTTGAAGGAAGAAGCTCTTCTTTGGCGTGCTTTCAGACATCTTGGATCTTAAAACTTTGATCCGAGGTGTAGTACTAACCTGATCATGAGAAAAGTGATAAAGCTAAAACTCAAGTTTCACACTTTGTCTCTTCAATATTAACATCATGCATCGTGATGTCAACAATGTTCGATCAGCTCAGCTTTGATCGACCGTGATATGATCCGTTGAAGGAAGAAGCTCTTCTTTGGCACTCTTTCAAACATTTTGGATCCTGAATCTTTGATCAGAGGTATAGTGTTAACCTGATCATGAGAAGAGCCTTGTCAAGGATAGTACTTATTCAAGAATTTGTCATTGATAGTCATGATAAGCGTATCATCGTTCGGAGTTATGAGGCGATATACTCCATTTGAGTAGACCGACTCTACTACAAATGGTCCTTCCCATTTGGGTTGAAACTTTTTTTTTTATCTTATGTGTCATAACATGGGTCTTCTGACTGCTAAGACAAGGTCGCCTTTCTTGAAAATCCGTTCTCTGACTTTCTTATTAAAGGCTCTAGAAATCCGAGCTTGATAGAGCTCGATTTGTTGTTGGGCTTGCAAACATTTGTCATCTAAAACTTTCAAGTACTGGAGGTGCAATCGATGCTTTTCCTTATCTGCCATCTTGGTTGTCAAGGCAACTCCCAGATATGAGATCTGGATCTCCAATCGGAGTATAGCTTCACATCCATCCACTAAGAAAAATGGCGTGGTTTTCGTCGGGGTTCTTACGATTGTGCGGTAAGTTCATAGGCATTCACCTAATTTATCATTCCAGTCACGTTGACTTTTTGAAACGAATTTCTTAAGAAGCTTTCCAATAGTCTTGTTGAAGGCTTCTGTGAGGCCATTACTGATTGGATAGTATGCCATTGATGACACACTTTGGATTCTAAATTTATTACAAAACCTCTGGAATGCTTGGCTAACCAATTGGGGCCCGTTGTCACGAACGATTCGTCGAGGCACACCAAAGCGGTAGAGCACGTGATGCTTGATGAACTTAATCACATTTGGTGTCTTTACTTCCTTCAGGAAAACAAGTTCCGCCAATTTAGAGTAGTAAACCGTTATGGCCAAGATGAAGCGGTGTCCTCTAGATGTTGGAGGGTTGATGGGTCCAATAACATCTATTCCCCACATCTCAAATGGCCATGAAGAGGATGTTGGATGAAGATGTCCTGGTGCTTGATGGACAAAGTCATCGTAGATCCGACATGCATGGCAGCGCTTAGCATAGACGATGGCATCAGGGATCATTTTCGGCCAATAGTAGCCAAGTCTTCTAAGCTGGTCTTCGAGCTTAGGTCCAGGTTGGTGAGCTCCACACATACTGTTATGAGCTTCTTTGTGTGCCTCATGTGCCTCTTTATGTGAATGGCATTAGAGTAGAATTCCATCATACGATCGACGATACAATATTTGCATGATCGCATTGTAATAGAAACGAGGGGCTTTCCTTCTGATGGCAACAACTTCCTTGGGATCGTCAGGCAATATACCATATAAGACGAAGTCGATGTAAGGGAATCACCAATTCCTAGGTTCGAGACTTGTCGAAGTCTCAAAAATCTCTTTGACTTGAAGGTCTCTTCTTGGAATTTTACTATCTTCAAGGGTGAATTTTCTACAGTACAATCACGACTGTAGACAAGTACTCTCTATGTAGCTCCAGTTAGAGGGGTCAATGAAGCAGTGAGGGGCGCCAGTGCGTCTGTATGCACATTTTGCTGACATGGTACATGATCAATGTAGAAGTTTTCAAACTTCTCTACCATGACAACGGTTGTGTTGTAATAGGGCACCAAGTCTTCATGTCGGACTTCTACTCCCCGTGAACCTGGCTGACAAAGAGTTTTGAATCACCGTATACTTCAAGATTTTTGACTCCAATCTCTTCAGCAAGTTGCATCCCGATGAAAAGAGTATTATATTCTGAGACATTGTTGGAACATGACTCACTTAACGAGAATGCACGAGGGATGACATAGTTATGTGGGGAGATAAGCAGTACCACCACACCTGTGATGATATTTCCCTCAGGGTTCGTCCTTGATGCTCCGTCGAAGAATAGTTACCACACTTGCTCTTCTGAGGAGTCATCGATCAAATTAACTTTTGTGATCTCATCTGGGAGATCGTCATAAAGTTTTGAAGTTTCTAATGCTGGATGATCAGTGAGGAAATCTGCTATAGCTTACCCTTTGACCGCCTTTTGTGGCATGAATTGCATCTTATATTATGACGACAACATAGCCAATTTCGCTAGTCTGTAGTTTAGTGAAGATGGTCTCATCATGAGCAATCGCGAAGGATTAACTCTGGAGATGACTTGGATGCGTTGCCCCATGAGGTAATGTCGCATCTTCTGGACAGCAAAGACCAACGCTAAGCATTCCTTTTCGATTGGGTTGTAACGGTGCTCCGCTCCAATCATTATTCTACTTAAATAGCAGATCTCCTATTCGTGGTATTGATCATTGTTCTGGGCTAATACTCTCCCAAGGAATGTTCTATCGCTCAAACAAAAGGTTTTCCTGATACTGGAGCTACTAGAATTGGTGTGTGTGTGAGATATTCCTTGATCTCCTCGAATGCTTCTTAGCAAGCATTGTCCCAAATGAATGAGACTCCCTTCTTCATTAATTTAGTGAAGGGTTTGCATTATCCTGAGAGATTCGATATAAATCTCTGGATGTATGCCAGTCGTCCCTATAAACCTCTGAGTTCTTTGAGATTTCTTGGAGGTTGCATCTCTCGGACGGCACAGATCTTCTCTAGATCGAGATGAATTCCTTTGAATGTAACAACAAATCCAAAGAATTTGCCACTGGCTACCTCTAGGAAGGACTTAGTTGGTTCATCTTCAACTGGTGAGCCCGTATAATGTTGAACACTCTTTTCAGGTCTGTGAGGTGATCGCCTTTGTCGTGACTTGTCACGATGATATCATCAATATAGCATTCTACGGTCTTGAGTATATGTTCATAGAAGATCGCATTCATGGCATGTTGATATGTCGCACCAACATTCTTCAAGCCAAATGGCATTACTGTATAGTAGTATACTCCCAATGGCGTTCTGAAAGATGTGCGCTTTTCATCTTCAGGGAACATCTTTATTTGGTTGTACCCTAAGAAGCCATCCATGAAAGACTTGCTCTCAAACCGCACGTGTTGTCGATCATGACATCCTGATTAGGAGAGGGAATTCATCTTTAGGATAAGTGGCATTTAGATCGCAGTAGTCGATGCAAATCCAGATCTTTCCATTCTTCTTAAGAACGGGCACGATATTGGCCATCCAATCCAGATGTTGCTCTTCCCTGACAAAACTATAGTCTATGAGCTTCTTAGCTTCTGATTCGATTACTTTCATGATCACAGGATGGAATCGTTATTATTGTTGTTTGACTGGCTTAGCATCTGGGTTGATGTTGAGATGATGCATAGCAATTTGGGGATCAAGTCCGAGCATGTCCTCGTAATTCCAAGCGAAGACATCTATATACTTTTGTATGAGCTATATTAGGTCTTCTTTCTCGAAAGGTGACAAGCTCTCGCTTATGAAAATGGGCTTGGGGTTAGTCTCATCTCCAAGATTTATCTGAGTCACTTTATCTTCAGTGGGTGGTTCACGTTATTTAAAGCGTGTATCCCAAAGAGTATTTAAGTGTATAATTTATGGTTCAGAGTCGACTGGATTAATTCTTCAGATTCAAAGGTATATTCTTCATCATCTTCCAAGTGGCTGGTTGATACCATGTTCACTCAGAGACTTCCGAAGATATCACTGACGTTGACATCTAAGTCCCACGACGATGTTGCTGATGAGCTGTCATGATAAACCTCTTCTTCAGACTTGGGATCTGATGAGACTGCTGTAGACACATAGCCGAGTCCTCTTCAAGTCTTATGATAGTAATCAGGGTCTTTGCCTTTCGGTACAAATTAATGAAGTAGTGCTCATTTTCCTTTACCGAAATTAAGGCTTGATTCTTTGGTAAAATCATACCCCGATTCTTTTTATCATGTGACGTGACTTTTATCCATAATGGAAGAATTATGGAGACTCAAAATTACCCCCTAAGCTTTCACAAGCTATGGGCTCTATTTTGATCCGCCCAAATAGAATTGGCTTTTGACCTTTTCGCTTGGCTAGTACTTCAAAGAAAGCATTGTGTGTGCCTCCAATCTTTTCGCGTACTAGGAGGGATAACTTTATTCGTGCATGCAATGATGTCAAAGCATTCATTACTGACCAAGGATCACTGTCCACATCAGTGCTAGTGTCTGACAATACAGAATCCGAAGCAAATACAGAAAAGTAAGCCAAATCTAAATCTTCATTAATGATACTCGCTTTCAATATTAGCGGTGGTATTGAAATTGAGCTTATCAATGCTCGTTACAAGAGGATTTATTTCTCAGAGACATTCGTCTTCTTCTGGCTCCGTATCTGCTTCGTTGCCAGAGTCGCATTCTTCTGGGTGTGAATTCTTATCAGTCTCGAGAGAATCCTGATAAAGGAGGGAATCAATGAAATAATTCTCGACTCCTTTAAACAGATACCTTTTGGCAATCAACATTTTCACTTTTCTATCTTCACCAACGTATTTCATTACTTGATGAAGAGTGAACGGGATGATAGAGTTGCGGTGATCCTAGGACGTCCCAGCAGCAAATTGTATGAGGTATCAACATCAATGACATAACATGTCACCTCAAATTTCAGGTCCCCAATTTGACACCTGAGCTTGATTTTCCCTATCAGGCGCGTACCATTGGCGTTGAAGCCATATATGGTCGTCTGAGTAGCACTTAGCCGTTGAGTAGGGATTTTCAAATGTTGCATGACCTTGCGGGGCATAATGCTCAACGCGAATCTTGGATCAACCTGAATGTGACTCACTTCAAATGATCCAATGTACCTTGTGTAATAGAGGGGTCTGTCATGTTTTTCTTTAACTTGCATGTTTTCTGGAGTGAAGGAGATGCAGGAAAACTACTTCGAGGTATGGTGGCAATGGTTGCCGTCTTCCTCTTCATATATAGTAGGAATTTGTGTTACGAAAATCTCTGCATCTGCTAATGCTTCTCTTAGAGCGTCTCTTGTTGACTTGTAAAGCCTTAGGAGCTTATAGAGAGTGATTCGAGTAGGGATGTTAGCTAGTTGAACCAAGACATCAAAACAGAAGGGAGTTTATGGTCCCGAACTGATTTTCGGAAGAGCTTTGACATATCGAAGCTCTTTCTGCTTTTTCATGGATGGCTTCATGGACTGTTCGATTGGCTCCTCAGTTGGTTGTGGGGGTTTTACTATCGGCTCGCCATACTATTTCTGATACTGCTTGCCAGATGAGCTCTTTGATGTGGGAGGTGTGCCTATGTTAGCAGCAAAGGCGAACTCCTCGTCTCCAGAATTAGTAAGGGAGGTGACATTTTTCACAGTTTCTCTTATAAAGATGCTCACCACATTGCTGGAGGATGCTTTAGCTTTGTCTTTGGACTTTCTGCTTGTGACAGTCATCCATTGCTGGCTTTGAATAATGTCAAGGTGAACCCATATTGTTTCCCCTCGAGGGGTAGGCATTGGAATAAGGCCTTTCCCCCTCTGGTTGTGAGGATCAGTATTGATCACTCTTAATTCCCCTTTCGGGATAGGAACCACTCCGATTGGTGCTAGTGGGAGATTCTGTCCAAATTGAATTGGTGATGTAGTCGTCATGTTGGCAGTCACCTTCTTCTGTTCTGGACGAAGCTTCAATACCTCTGCATCGATCAAAGCCTGAAAGACATCTTTATAGTAGTTCTTGGTAGGGTAGCCCAGCATCCTATGATATAAACAGTAAATGAGATCTTCAATCCTCCCCACCTTTTCAGGGCGTCTGATCTCCAAAAGTTTGAGCTTGTTACTCTTTTGGAGTAACTTGAATAGAGAGACCATATGCTCCTTGATTGTAAGTAAATACAGTGAGAATTACCGTCTAGCTTTGGCTAACGGGTCGTGTCCAGGAGGAGGAATGCGATGATAGCTTTTCGATGAATTGTTTAAAGAACAAAGAATGGTGCCGGTGTATTTTTTTTATATTGAAAAAGAGAATGGAGAGTAAGTAAGTGATTAAAAGAAAAATTGAAAACTTAGAGAAGGCTTTGGAAAAGATGATCTTTAAAAAGTGTTGAAGATCAATTGGTTGTTTGTTTTAATATATGAAAAGGATCTGGACTCACTATCTTACTACTCAATGATATATTATTCTCTTGAAATTCTTAGTGCCTCAACTTGATCATAGGCAAAAACTTAAGCTTGAGTTTCAAAGTCTTTAAATAAAGCAAATAAGATTGTTTGAAAAAGTTAACTCTTTTTCTTAAGAATTCATTTTGAACTGAATGTTAAATCATCAAGTTGTCTTTCAAGTATGAAATAAACAAGTTCAAGTGATGTTAAAAAAATAGAAGTTTAGAGATCTAAATCCATCCTCACGTGCCTTCAAGAGCACTTTCAAAGAAGCAAGGCTTAGTTTAAGGTATCCATATGATTCCGTTGGGCTCTTTATATAAAAATCATTCAAAACAAGGAGAAGAATCGAAGAGAGATGATATTGAGCCCAGAAAAATAAATTTAACTACTCATTATTAAGGTAAAGCAAGACATGTAAATGAAATGAAACATACTCGTGAATTGGAGAAGAAGAGAAATCTTGATCCTTTATTGATGTCACTTCAATTTCAGGTTATAATTACTCTTTTCCTCTCTCTCACTTGTATTTGGACTGAACTACAAATTAAAAAACAGAGATGTAACTTCTCAATACTATCTAACAAAGAACCTAAACCCTAAAAACAAAGAGAAAATCTTAAACTAATTTTCGGTCCCTTCTTCTTTGTAGAATGCGGTATTTATAGGGAAAAACCAAACGGGAGAGAGCGTACAAGATAAGGGGAGCAAACGCCCCCAACAGAACCAACAAAACCACAAAACGTGGCTTTGGCCGCATTTCTGCGGCCTGAGTGTGGCCAGGTAGCCACACCCGGGGGGTGGTGCTTCCTGATTTCGCGATATTATTTTATCTCTTGCTGGATTTTTCGTTTTAGCTCTTGGATTTGACGAAACCTCCTTTGATTTTTTACTTTAACCGATTGATTTCGGAAGATTTATTTTAACCGGTTTTCAACTAATTTTATCTTCTCTGATTTGTCATGATCTGCCCTGATTTTCTTATTTCAAATTAATTCTGAATTAAATCAGAATTTTGATGGGCTTTTGGGCTCGTTTCTCTTCCCTTTTCCTTTAGCAATGGGCGTGCATTTTATAAAGAAGAATATAAGATTAAATACATGATTTATTAGGCAATAATTATGGAAATGTGACATTATATATGCAATATATATAACCAATCACACTCCTATACTTATCTTTTGCTCGCCTTCGAGCAAAACATAAAACTAATCCTAAAAAATTATTTTGACCACATTCGCAGGCCACTCAATTGCACTGAGCATGTGCAACAAGCCGTTAAGCCACTAGATTATCCCTAGAGGACGAGTTTTGTCTCGTGAGGGTTTTTAGTTGATTGCATCCACAAAATCCATAAAGAAAATGAAAAAAATATTAGTATTTTCGAAAAGCATTTTGAAAAGAGAGAAAATATTTGAGGTATTATTGTAAGAGCTCGAGTAATCTATAAGTTATAGAAAAATCAAACTTTTCATTCCTAGATTTAGTCCCTATTCAAAAACATGTCATCAATCAAAGTAAGGAGTCAAATTGTATTTTTCATTCAATATATTATTTTACCCTAATTCATATGCACTTTCGTGACCGTGAAGTTTTGACTAAGGGTTCTTTAATATTAACTCTTATGCCTTATTTATTTTTATTTTTGGTGATATTATTCCATAATTCCATTAGGCTTTCTAATCTGCCCATGTAACGAGCCTTTAGTCGGTGACACCCAGACCGGACAGTCTTAGGGCACCAGGTGAGAAAACACCCCTAAGGACTTAAGCACTTGAGCAAATAAGGCCACGAAACAAACGATTTTTATTTATAAAATGTACCCCTTTTAGGCTTGAATACTTATGCTTCATGAGGCACATATACCCAGCTTAATCAGAGGATATATATATATATATATATATATATATATATATATATATATATATATATATATATATATATATATATATATATATATATATATATATATATTCAAACTTATCTAATCATCTTTTGCATAAATACCAAACTTGCTTAGGCCAAAGCACCTAGCTGATCAATAATTAGATTTGTTTATTTTTAATAGATATACATATATATTTCTTTCTTTTTTATATAAGGCATAAGAATCTTTGTTTTAGAACCCTGAGTGTGTAAGTGTATAAAGTGTGCATATTTCATCAGGGTAAAGATCAAGACTAAATTACTTTCACAAGTTTTCTTCCTAACCCAAAAATCAAACAAGTCATCTTATTTTGACTAAGTATAAGAAATCCTAATTATGATTCTCCTATTCCTTAAAATTGACTTAATTTCTTACAAAATATTGTTCTTTTTTCAAAAAGTTTTTTTTTTTTTTTTATAGTTATATTAGTCATGTTAGCCCTCCCCGACACTTATCTCATGCAGTCCCCAATGTATGAAAGAAATGTATAGATGCATGAAAATGGAATGTAAAGGAGGTAAAGTTACTGATACTCTGGGTTGAAAAGACCCATAGCCGTTTCATTTACCGGCACCGATTCCAAGAAAGGTTTAAGGCATTGACCATTTACCTTAAAGTCATTTTCATTCTTGGAGTCACTGATCTTTACAGAACCGTGTGGAAACATGATTTTTACAACGAATGACCCAGTCCATCTTGATTTCAGCTTTCCTGAAAAAGGATGAAGCCTAGAATTATAGAGTAAGACTTTTTGTGCTGGGACAAATGTTTTCCTTATGATGTGTTTATCATGAAAATCCTTAACTTTATCTTTTGTGATCTTAGCATTTTCATAGGCCTCATTTCTCAACTCCTCTAATTCGAAAATTTGTAATTTTTGAAGGTCACCGGCCTCATTCAAATTGAAATTTAGCTTCTTGATTACCCATAAGGCCCGGTGCTCTAACTCAACGGGTAGGTGGCAAGCCTTCCCAAAGACTAACCTGTTCGCGTTTTGAAGTTCATGAAAAACTCTATCGTTGTTGAATCACATACAAATTATGAAACCTAAACTTGCTAGAATCTTTTTAACAAAGTGTGTAGTGGCAAGTATAGGATCGAATCCATAGAAACTTGTTCTTGAAAATTTAGTTATTAAAAATCTCACTTTTATCTTATTCTAGTTGAGAAATCCCTTGGATGAAGGTTGGAATTTTATTTTTTTAAAATAAATAAATAAATAAATAAAGATCTTGTAGAGGAAAGCAAAAGCAAAATAAAAATATGAATAAAGTAAAAGAAAAATAAAAATATGAAGAAAGCAAAAGAAGAAAGAAATACTAACCTTTTTGTGAAGATTTGAATATCCAAAGTAAAAAAAAGAAATTAAGAGAATGGTACAAAGGGAAGAGGAAGATGAACCGGTGAACTTGTTTCTTGTTATTGCCTTGATGTCTCCCTCCTTTAAACGTTGCTGAAAGTAAAAGAAGCTAATAAAAGAAAAGAGAAAACTTCATGGAATCAAATATGCAAGAAAAGAATAGCATAAAAAAAATAAAGAGAAAATTAAAGAAAGACTTAGACTGAACGCTGCAAGATCGTGAAGAAGAATTCTGAATTTTATTCAATAAGCATCAAATACAAAGCCCTTGATCCTCTCAAATCTCGCATTACAACGCTCAAAACTCTCTTTTTCTGGCTTTTCAGCTCTCTCATGTACTCTCTCTCTCTCTAAATGAATACAAGTATTTATAGGAAAATAATAATAAGGGAGAGCGTAGGGAGATAGGAAGAGTTGGCTATTTTTGAATTTCAATCTTCTCCTTATCTCCAAACTTGATTTATCTAGACTTCTGATCTGCAGCTTATTGGCATGTTGATTGCTGAATATTACTTGTCAGATGATAGAATTCAAAACAGTGATCAACATAAGAGTTGTTGCCCTTTAGCTCTTCTTTTTGGATCATCTTGTCAGATTTGAGATTCGGTAGCGAACGTTATGATTAAAATGCTAAACTGTATCCAATTTGAATCCAAATCTAAATTGCTTCATCTCATCCGTTGATCTTCTCTCTATCCATTTGATAGATAGTAAAAAATACATATTTATCATCACATTTACCATCATATTTCCCTATTTATTCTTTTATTAAGCACTGCTGCTAATATTTATTGTTTAATGTTGTGCAGGCCTTGAGTAATTAAAAAAATAAAGAGATAAAGTACAAGTGAAGCCCAAAAGCTTAAGAATTTCACAAGCCCACATGCATAATTAATTGTAGTAATTTAGAAGCTTCTATCTTATCTAGCCTAATTTAAACTTGGATTTTAAATTATTAATTTAAAATCTAGGAGAGGAAGAGGAAGGATAAAATAGAACTCCTAATTGCTAAAGAGGAGGAAGAAAAGGATAAGGTCGATTCTTATCCTTAAAGAAAGATGGACTTCTACTTAAACCTGGTTGCTTGCAATACAAGGAAAAGATGAAGGGGAGAAACGCTTAAAGATAAAGATAAAGAGAACAAATCCTTTTTCAAAATTTGGATTTTTTATAACTTGCTTCCCAAGTTATCCCAAGTTCTCAAGATAGAGAGTCTGAATACAAAATTCAGAAGGAGGCGCCCAGATGAACGGACCAGAAGAGGCCACGCAAGAAAGCGCGTGGCCATTGGCCACGCTATGGCCGTGGAAACGCGGCTATAGCCGCATTTCAGGGGCCGTTAGGAGGAATCTGGCAACGCGATTTCGTGGGAGAGTTGTACTGGGACTCTACGTCTTATATCTCCTATAAATAGCCCTGCAGAGCAACAGGGAGGGAGGGCCAGAGAGCTGAAGCTTAGGGTTTTCTTTAGATCTTTTCGTCTTTTCCAATTTCTTGTATTATTTCGTTTTTGTTATTTGGAGAAGAACATTATTGAAGAAGAAAAGCTTTGTAATTGGCAGGTGATATCCAATAAAAATGTTCTTTATTATTCTTACTTATCTTGTTTTACAATTCAATTTATTTTTTGCTTTAGCTTATTTGATTTTCTTCTTTTAGTTTTCATGCAACCTTTCTCATTCATAATAAAAATTGAAAATAAAAATAAAAAATGAATAACTAATTAAACCTATAGTTTGCTAATCTCTCGATCAACCCTAGTTTAGTTTAAAAGATGAACTGATTGACATCTACTAGAAATCTTAGAATTAAATTGATGTTCTTGAAGATGAATCGATAATTAGGTTTAACTAATTTAGGTTGCACTTGTTAAATGATTACTCATAGTTCATATTTAAATACTTTGATAGCATAATTTTAAGTAAAAATTTCTCTTATGCTATGCTTAGAAATTAGGATGAACTATAGTTTAATGTTTATTAGTACATACTAATTCGGGTTCCAACATTGTTATTCATCTTACTTGATTCTCAATTAATGACGTAGGATAGATAATTCTTCATTCAATATGAGGTTCATTCTTTGAGACTAATACTTTGGTTGTGGTAGATGATTAGTAAACTATACTTCTTTTTCTTGATCAAATCTAATTCTCATAATCAATCTTTCTTTTTCTTTTCTAAGCGAATTATAGAGAAGATCATTCCGAAAAGCTTCCATCGCATCCTTCCCTGTGGATCGACCCGTCTAGCCCTTGCTACGCGGTTACCTTGAAATGAGACTAAGATTTTCTAAACTATTTCCAATACAATTTCCATTTCAATCAAAATTTTTGCGCCGTTGCCGGGGAGGGAACGGTACGATATTCTCAAAAACTAATTCTTCTTTTTTCTTTCTGTTTGCAGGATCTGAGAACAGGAATTATAACTGCAGTAAGGGACATATAGCAACTCTGTGCCTCTGCCCTAGAAGGCAGAGCAGCAGAGCCTACTATCTAGCCACGCAAACGTGGCAATAGCCGCGTTTTCGCAGCTGTCGTAGTGAACTACTAACTGAGTTTTTGCAAGTTGCTGCAAATTGCAAAGTCCTATTTATTGCTTTAATATTATTTCCTGTGATCACCCTTCATACTGCTAATTAATTAACAGTAACCTATTAGTTGACTAATTAAAAAAAATTAGACTCTTGCATCATAGGCACGTGTCTATTTAAATTTTCTTAATTTCTGTTGAAGAGTGCTGGCGACAAGGTACGTTTGCATTGCATATAGACTAGGAAGCACCGTTGGCTGATTTACTGCTTTTGAGTGAATACTTGTCTATTGCTTTACACGTGCACTAAATCACTTTAAGGGCATAACCTATAAATAACATAAGGTGGGGATTTCATCACCCTTCCTTGGCCCACAAATTATCTCCGTTGCACTCACAACCCTAACCCTAACATAAAAATTGACTAGACGTTGGTCTTAGGTTAACTCGGACTCATTAGGAGATTGGGTGAAGGAGGAAGTTGTTTGAAATTAACTCTCGCCAAATCGGTGCCTAGGAAGGGGATTAAAGGCCGAAAGCTCAAAGATTGGTGGTTACTTAATTAAGGAACGTCTTTGACGGATAACCTCCCATCGATCTTGCCACCTACCTAGCTGATTAACTTGTGGTTAAGGTCGGCAATATACCTCCTAAAGACAGTCTAAAGTTAGGAGTCATCTAGGTCCAGGTTTACCCTAGATTAGGATTTTCTTTGATTTTTGATTATTTTTTCTCTTTCTTGATTGATTGGGTGAACTTGTTTGTTAACTGTGCATGTCAGCTTGGTCGAGAGACCCATTCACATCTAGACTAACTAGGAACAGTTCACCACCCGAACAAAAACCTGATTCACACATGGCACAACCACCATCATTGTAAGATAAGTTTTATCCTATAAGGACCTCTCTTCCATCTTGCATTCAGTTGCTCGATGAAGGTGTTGATCAATTTTTGCTAAAACCACAATACATCAACACTCTTATCAAATTTCACAGATTTGAATCCGAGGATGCATACTTCTTCATAAGGGAATTTGAAAAAGTATGTCTAATGATGAAAATACCCAGCCTAGGAGTAGATGCCATTAAATTACGGTTTGTCCCATTCTCTTTAAATGACTTAGCAAAGAAATGGCTCTGCAGTCTAGAGGCCGGGTCCATATCCTCATGAGATAATTTCATCAAAGCCTTCTTAAAGAAGTTCTATTCCGTTCACAAGACTGCACAAATTAGAAAAGCATCTTGTAGTTTAAGCAAATAGCCGATGAACCTTTTTGGAAGTACTTCGAACGTTAAGGACCTCCTTGCCCAATGCCCTCACCATGGGATAGAGAAATGGCGACTTTGCCAAGCTCTTTATGATGGATTAGAATATCAAACAAAAACTTTATTAGAACCTATGTGCCAAGGAGGATTTTTGAAAAAAAACGAAGACGAAGGATGGTTAATATATGAAGATTTGACTGATAAGACCATCCAATGGGAACCAACTCCGAAAAATTTAGGACTAATGACCCTAACTCTTCTAAAGAAGGTGTCCATTCCATTGAGGCAAACATAGCTACCAAAGCTAAACTAGCTGCTGTGATGCGAAGACTAGAAGCTCTTGAAACTAAAGAACCTGTCTCAGTGAACCAAGTCAGCCCAACACCTTCGGCAGGCTATACTTATTGTCAAGTCATGAACCATGTGTTCGAGGAATGTCCCGTTTTTATAGCTCATCAAACTTTGCCTGAGCATATGAATGCAGCCTTCACAAGGCTCGTTAACAATCCATATTCATCCATCTATAATCCTAATTGGAGAAATCACCCAAATTTCTCATGGGTCCAAACAACAATGATCAAACAAGGCCCAAATTCTCCAACAATTTTCAACAATCTCCTTATCAACAAAATTTTCCCAACCACAATCCTCCACCCTCTTTCCAAAATTCACATATGGAAACAAAACTCTCCAATATGGAAAGAAAGATAGACATTCTAGTTAAAAGCCAAGACACACTAGCTCAAGTCTTTACTAGGATAGAGATGCAACTGAATCAACAAGAAAGACAAAAGGGAACTCTACCAAGTCAACCATTGCCAAACCTAGGAATCCTAGGCAAGCTAATGAGGCTCAAGACCCAAACCAGTGTAACTTGGTTCATACGTTGAGGTTAGGAAAACAAGTTGATAATCAAGTATCCATCAACCCAGCTTGTCTATTCCATCTAGTTCCACTCCATCTCGACAAAACTCCAACGAAACTGAAGTTGATAAGTCAGCAAAACAAGTGCACCAACCTATAGCCCCATTTCCAAATAGGCTTAGGAGTAATAATAATGCACATATGAAGAAACTGCTTAAGGTGTTTAATCAAGTTAGGCTTAATATACCACTTCTTGATGCAATCCAACAGGTCCTAGTTATGCCAAATTCCTTAAGGACATGTGCACCAAGAAAAGAAAAACAAATGTGCCTAAGAAGGTTTTTCTAACCACTAACATTAGTAAGCTATTGTCCAACCAGATCCCAGTCAAGTACAAAGACCCTGGTTGCCCCACTATTTTTTACACAATAGGTCAAGCTGAAATTAGTAGAGCACCCTCGACTTAGGAGCAAGCATTAATTTGCTTCCCTTCTTCGTATATCAGCAACTTGGCTTAGGCGAACTCAACCCAACTCAAGTTACAATCCAATTAGCTGATCGGTCAATTAAAGTTCCAAAGGGAGAGATCAACGATGTCCTTATACTTGTAGGATACCCAGTAGATTTATTGTTTTAGAGACAACCTGTGTCTAATCTTAGATCCCAAACTCTCGTCATCTTAGGACGGCCGTTCCTAGCAACTGCTAACGCAATCATAAATTGTAGAAACAGATCCATGAGATTGACTTTTGGAGACATGACCAAGGAAGTCAATGTTTTCAACTTAGGTAAACACCCCTATGACATAAATGACCAACCCTTTGAGGTCAACCTTATTGAAAATATGACTAGTGAGCACAAAGAGGAGATCACACTAGAATCAAAGGATGATGAAGAGTTAGAATCTAGTGATCTCAACCTTGATGAGATTGAGTGGGCCGCAAGTCCAAGTTCTATAGAGATGGAGAATTTAAGCTTAACACCTCCATCAATCGAGCCACCTCCTTCCTTGGAGTTAAAGACCTTGTCTAAACATCTTAAGTACACCTACCTTGGTGAACAAGAGACGTTACCAGTCATAGTTGCATCCAATTTGACTAATAGGCAAGAGGAAGACCTATTGGCAACCCTTAGGAGACATAGGGAAGCCATTGGTTGGACTATGGCCGATATTAAGGATCTAAGCCCTAAAATAGTCCAGCATAGAATCCATCTAAATGAAGGGGTTAAATCAAAGAGGGACCCACAGTGTAGGCTAAACCCGCTCATGCAAGAGGCTGTACAAGGTGAAATAATGAAACTGTTGGATAATGGGATTATTTATCCCATTTTCGATAGCCAATGGGTTAGCTCAGTGCACGTGGTCCCTAAAAAGTCAGTTTTACTGTAGTGGAAAATGACAAGTAAGAGTTAGTGCAAACACGACTACCTATCAAGGTTCGAGTATGTATAGACTATCGCAAGTTGAACGCCGCCACTAGAAAAGACCATTTTTCCTCCCATATCGACCAAATGCTGGAATGATTAGTGGGCCATGAGTATTACTGCTTCTTGGATGGTTACTCAGGGTATAAGAAAATCCCAATAGCCCTGGAGGACCAAGAAAAGACAGCGTTCACATGTCCATTTGGGACGTTTGCCTATCGCAGAATGCCTTTCAGCCTATGCTATGCCCCGCAACATTCCAACGTTGCATGTTCAGCCTTTTCTCTGACATGGTCGAGCGCTTCTTGGAGATCTTCATGGACGACTTCTCCGTCTATGGAAATTCGTTTGACTAATGTCTACATCACTTAGAGCTAGTGCTAAAAGGTGCACCGAAAAGAACTTGACCCTAAATTGGGAAAAGTGCCACTTTATGATGCAGCATGGGATTGTCCTAGGTCATGAGATATCTAGAAAAGGGATCAAAGTGGATAAGGCTAAGATGAAAATCATAGCCAAACTCCTAATTCCACGATGCATGAAAGACATTCATTCTTTTTTAGGACACGCTGGGTTTTACCGTAGGTTCATTAGGGATTTTAGCAAAATTGCTAGACCCCTTATAAACCTTTTAGCCAAAGACATGCCCTTCATCTTTGATGACAAGTGTATTAGCGCATGGGAAAATCTAAAATTTGAACTTATCTCTGCACCTATCATCTCATCTCCGGATTGGTCCAAACCCTTTGAGATCATGTGTGATGCTTAGATTTTGTTATAGGCGCTGTTTTAGGACAACGCAAAGATAACAAGCAACACATGATCTATTATTCAAGTAGGATACTCAATGATGCCCAAGTGAACTATACTACAACCGAGAAAGAATTCTTGGCCGTAGTGTTCGCTTTGGAGAAATTTCATCCATACCTACTTGAGACCAAAACCACGATATTCACCGACCATTCTGCACTTCGATACCTAATGCTCAAAAAGGATGCGAAGGCCCGACTCATTCGTTGGATCCTCCTCCTCCAAGAATTTGATCTCAAAATTCGAGATAAAAAGGGTGTCGAAAATGTCGTCGCAGACCATCTCTCTCGTGTGCCAAACCACCTTCCGATGAACTACCCATCAACAATAATTTCCTCAACGAACAACTTTTAGCCATCTTTGCAGAATCATGGTTTTCTGACATAGTTAATTACTTAGTCATAAATCAAACACCATCTAGTTGGTCAAAACAGGATATATACCAGTTCTTGTCTCAAGTCTGGTATTTCATGTGGGAGGACTCTTACCTCTTCAAATATTGTAGCGATCAAATAATTAGGAGATGTGTTCCCGAAGAGGAAACTAGAAGCGTTCTAACCTTTTGTCATGAATTTGCTTGTGGTGGACACTTTGGTCCCCGCAAAACAGCCAAAAAAATACTACAGAGTGGCTTTTATTGGCCCACTTTATTTAAAGACGCATTTGACTTTTGCAAAACTTACACTAGATGTCAAATGATAGGAAGGATTTCTAAATGTAATATGATGCCCCTAAACCCAATTCTAGAAGTAGAACTCTTTGATGTTTAGGGCATTGATTTTATGGGTCCCTTCCCTAATTCATTTGGGCACCAATACATCTTGTTGGCTGTAGATTACGTATCCAAATGGGTTGAGGCCATCCCTTACAAGACAAATGATAACAAAGTTGTTGTCAAGTTCTTGAAAGAAAATATCTTTTCACACTTTGGAACCCCTCGTATCATAATTAGTGATAATGGTACACATTTTTGTAATAGAACTTTTGAAGCTCTTATGCGAAAATATGCCATAACACAGAAGTTATCTACACCTTACCATCCTCAAACCAGTGGGTAGGTAGAAGTCTCAAATAGGCAAGTTAAGCTTATCTTGGAGAAAACTGTGAATCAAAAAAGGAAGGACTGGTCCACCAAATTGGTGGATGCCTTATGGGCATATAGGACAACCTTTAAAACGATTCTAGGAATGTCTCCTTATAGATTAGTCTTTGGAAAGGCTTGCCACCTTCCTGTTGAGTTAGAGCACCGAGCCTTATGGGCAATTGAGCAGCTGAATTTTGACTAGATTAGGCCAGTGCGCTTCGAAAATTGCAAATTTCTGAACTTGAGGAGTTAAGGAACGAGGTGTATGAAAATGCGAAGATTATGAAAGATAGGGTTAAGGTTTTTCATGATAAGTTCATCATGAGAAAAACTTTTGTCCAAGGACAAAAAGTCTTACTCTATAACTCTAGACTTCTCCTCTTTCCCGATAAGTTGAAATCAAGATGGACAGGGCCTTTCATTGTTAAGACTGTGTTTCCACATGAAGCCATAGAGATATACGACCCTAAGAATGGAAATGAATTCAAGGTAAATGGTCAACGTCTGAAACTATTTTTAGAATCAATACGGAAGCAGACACATCCGTGGGTCTTTTTGACCCAATATATTGGTAACTCTACCTCTCTGCCAGTTCATTTCATGCATTTATACATACATGCATACATTGGAGACAATGCATGAGATAAGTGTGGGGGAGGGTACTAACCTTATAACTAAAAAAAAAGAGATAATTATTTTAACATAGATTATTGACTAACTGTAGGGCGCTGTTAACATAACTCACTAACCTTAGGTTATTAACTTAATAAAAATAATATATATATATAAAATAATTTTTTTAACTAAAAAATATATATAGTTGACAAAGGAGACAATATTTTGACTTATCTTTTGAAAGAAATCCAAGTTAATCTAAAGAATTAGGAAAATCATGATTAGGATTTCTAAAAACTTGGTCCAAATAAAATAAATTGTTGGATTTTTTTTATAGGAGGAAAAATTGAATAATTAGTTAGTCTTGATTTTTACCTTAATGAAATGTGCATACCTAATACACTTTCACATTTAGGATTCTAAGACAAAGACTCTTGTGCCTTATAAAAAATAAAAAATAAAAATAAAAAAAAAAAATAATAATAGTAGAGTTCACTAATTGAGCTGGATACATATGTCTCAAGAAGCATACATATTCACGTTTAAAGGTGATTTTATAAATAAAGTCCTTGGTTTTGTGGCCTAGCTCACTTGAGTCCTTAAGTCCGTGGGGTGTTTTCTCACCCGGTGCCCTAAAACCGATCGGTTTGGGAGCCACCGACCTTAGGTTCGTTACATGAGTGAATTAGAAAGCCTAAGAAAATCAAGAAATATTATCTATATATGTACAACACATCTAATAGTCAATTAGTTAGGTATGAGGGCCTCAAGAAGCCTTGATACTTATATAAAAGAAAATTAGATGAGTTATACATATCTTACAAAAAAAAAGAGAAAATAATAATAATAATAAAGAGGCATGAGAGTCCGAGTTAAAAAATCCCTAGTAAAGATTCACAGGGATGCATATGACTTAGGGTAACGAAAAAGACTATATAAAAATTCAATTTTAATCCTTACCTAAAATTGATAACAAATTATTGTATAAAGACTAAGTTCAAGAATGAATAAAAATGATAATCCTAAAACTTATAGATTACTTAGTTTCTTCAAATATATTTCAAATATTTCTTTCCTTTTTCAAAATAAAAAAAATAAAAATAAAAAAATAAATTAATTAATTAAATCACTAACATTTTTCTTTTATGGATTTTGTGGGTATAATCCGCTGAAAACCCTCACGAGATAACACTCGTCCTCTAGGGGTAATCGAGAGGTTTAACGACTTATTGCACGTGCTAAGTGCAACCGTGATGCCTGCGAAAGTGAGTTAGGATAGGTTAGTTTTTCTTTTCTTTTTCTTTTCCTTTTTCTTTTTATTTTTTACCCGAGGACGAGCAACAAGATAAGTGTGGGGGTGTGATAGGTAGTAAAAAGTGCATATTTATCATCACATTTACCATCATATTTACCTATTTATTCTTTTATTAAGCACTGCTACTAATGTTTTATTGTTTAATATTGTGCAGGCCTTGAGTAATTAAAAAATAAAGAAATAAAGTACAAGTGAAGCCCAAAAGCCCAAGAATCCCACACATGCATAATTAATTGTAGTAATTTAGAAGCTTCTATCTTATCTAACCTAATCTAAACTTTGATTTTAAATTATTAATTTAAAATCTAGGGGAGGAAGAGGAAGGATAAAATAGAACTCCTAATTGCTAAAGAGGAGGAAGAAAAGGATAAGATTGATTCTTATCCTTAAACAAAAATGGACTTCTACTTAAACCTGATTGCTTGCAATACAAGGATAAAGATAAAGGAGGGAAAGGCTTAAAGATAAAGATAAAGAGAACAAATCCTTTTTCAAAATTCAGATTTTTGATAACTTGCTTCCCAAATTATCCCGAGTTCTCAAGATAGAGAGTCTGAATACAGAATTCAGAAGGAGGCGCCCAGATGAACGAACTAGAAGAGGCCACGCAAGAAAGTGCGTGGCCATTGGCCACGCTATGGCCGCGAAAACGCGGCTATAGCCGCGTTTCTGCGACCGTTAGGAGGAATCTGGCAACACGGTTTCGTGGGAGAGCTGTACTGGGACTTTACGTCTTATATCTCCTATAAATACCCCTGCGGAGTAACAGAGAGGGAGGGCCAGAGAGCTGAAGCTTAGGGTTTTCTTTAGATCTTTTCTTCTTTCTGAATTTCTTGTATTATTTCGTTTTTGTTATTTAGAGAAGAACATTATTGAAGAAGAAGAGCTTTGTAATTGGCAGGTGATATCCAATAAAAAGGTTCTTTATTATTCTTACTTGTCTTGTTTTACAATTCAATTTTTCTGCTTTAGCTTATTTGATTTTCTTCTTTTAGTTTTCATGCAACTTTTCTCATTCATAATAAAAATTGAAAATAAAAATAAAAAAATGAATAACTAATTAAACCTATAGTTTGCTAATCTCTCGATCAACCCTAGTTTAGTTTAAAAGATGAACTGATTGACATCTACAAGAAACCCTAGAATTAAATTGATGTTCTTGAAGATGAATCGATAATTAGGTTTAACTAATTTAGGTTGCACTTGATAAATGATTACTCATAGTTCATATTTAAATTCTTTGATAACATAATTTTAAGTAAAAACTTCTCTTAGAATTAAGATGAAGTATAGTTTAATGTTTATTAGTGCACACTAATTAGGGTTCCAACATTGTTATTCATCTTACTTGATTCTCAATCAATAACCTAGGATGGATAATTCTTCATTCAATATGATGTTCACTCTTTAAGACTAATACTTTGGGTTGTGGTAGATGATTAGTAAACTATACTTCTTTTGCTTGATCAAATCTAATTCTCATAATAAATCTAGATCGTTCCGAAAAGCTTCCATCGCATCCTTCCCTGTGGATCAACCCGTCTAGCCCTTTCTACGTGGTTACCTTGAAACGAGATTAAGATTTTATAAACTATTTCCAATATAATTTCCCGTTTCAATCACCATTTATCCTCAGCAAACCCAATAGGGTCTTCAAAAATTCATTTTTTCTTTTAATTTTATAGTATTATCTTATCTGATAAATCCAATCCTCAGATAAGATAGACTAAAGATTCTCTGAATTTGAGTCGAACCCTATTTAATTTGAACTTTTGAATTTGTTTGGATAGGATTCATGTTTATTTTCTCTTTATCATCCTGCAAGGATTAGGACATTAACACAAGTGAGTTTGTAATGATTTATTATAGAATATATGTAATAATGTAATAATGTTTATGCAATATATGTGTCCAAACATAACCTATAAGGAGACATCCTTAGAATCGTCTTGAAAGCGGTCCTGTAGGTCCATAGGGCATCTATAAGTTTGGTGGACTAATCTTTCCGATTTTGGTTTATAGTCTTCTCCAAAATAAGCTTGATTTGTCTATTGAAAACCTCAACCTGCCCACTGGTCTAACGATGATAAGGTGTGGACAACTTATGAGTTATGGCATACTTCGCATAAAAGCTTCAAAGAATCTAATGCAAAAGTGAGTGCCATTATCACTGATGATAGCACTAGGGGTTTCGAAGCAGTGAGAAAATGTGTTCTTTCAAAAACTTTATGACAACTTTGTTATCATTAGTTTTACTTGGAATGGCTTCTACATACTTGGACATCTACATACTTGGACACATAGTCCACAGCAACCAATATGTATTGGTTTCCAAATGAATTAGGAAATGGACCCATAAAGTGGATGCCCCAAACATTAAAGAGTTCTATTTCTAAAATTGGGTTGAGGGGCATCATATCTCGTTTCGAGATACATACTACCATTTGGTATCTAGGACACGTCTTGCAAAATTCATAAGCATCTTTGAACAAAGTAGGCCAATAGAACCTACTTTGCAGCACCTTTTCAGCAGTCTTGCGGTGACCAAAGTGTCCACCGCATGCAAGTTCCTGACAGAAGGATAAAACACTTAATTTCTTCATCAGGAATGCATCTCCTAATAATTTGGTCAGAATAGTGCTTAAAAGGATACAGTTTCTCTCAAAAGAAATACCAGACTTGAGATAAGAACCTAGGCCAATGAGATGGAGTTTGGTTTGTGAATAAGTAAATCACCATATCAGCAAACCAAGTTTCCCCAAAAATAGCTAAGAGTTTTTCATCAGGAAGTCATCATTTATGGCAAGTTGTTGCATGGAGAGTTTGGGATACGCGAGAGATGGTCAGTAATGACATTTTCTATGCCTTTCTTATCTCAATCTCTAAATCGAATTCTTGAAAAAGGAGGATTCAATGAATGAGTCGGGCCATGGCGTTCTTCATCATGAGGTACCTAAGTACAAAATGATCAGCGAAAATTGTGGTTTTGGACCATAGTAGGTAGGGATAAAATTTCTCTAAGGCAAACACTACTGCCAAGAATTCCTTCTTAGTAGTAGTGTAGTTCATTTGAGCATCATTGAGAGTCCTACTAGAATAGTAAATCACGTGCTGCTTATTATCAATGCGCTGTCCTAGGACAGCGCCTATGGCAAAATCAAAAGCGTCGCACATGATTTCGAACGGCTTAGACCAATCGGTGCAGATATGATTGGTGCAGAAATAAACTCTTTCTTAAGCTTCTTCAAAGAATATATACATTCATCATCAAAAGTGAAGGGTATATTCTTAACTAACAGATTAGTCAAGGGTCTAGAAATTTTGCTAAAATTCTTAATAAAGCTTCAGTAGGAACCGATGTGTCCTAAAAAGGATCGAATATCCTTCACTCATTTGGGCATGGGGAACTTAGCAATAACCTCAATCTTGGCTCTATCCACTTCAATTCCTTTCTTAGAGATTTCATGACCCAAGATAATTTCATATCTTACCATGAAGTGGCATTTCTACCAGTTCAGTGTCAGATTTTTCTCAGCACAACGTTGGAGGACGAGTTCTAAATGGTGAAGACATTGAGTAAATGAATTCCATAGATAGAGAAATCATCCATGAAGATTTCTAAGAATCATTCTACCATATCAGAGAAAAGACTCAACATGCAACATTGAAACGTTGCTGGGGCATTGCATAAGCCCAAAGGCATTCGACGATAAGCAAATGTCCCAAATGGACATGTAAACGTAGACTTTTCTTGGTACTCAGGAGCAATATGAATCTGATTAGACCCCGAGTAACCATCCAAGAAACAATAATACTCGTGGCCAGCCAATTATTCTAGCATCTGATTAATGAAGGGAAGCGAGAAATGGTTCTTACGAGTTGCTGCATTAAGCTTCCTATAGTCAATGCAAACTCGAATTTTCATGGGAAGTCGAGTTTGGATCAACTCGTTGTTCTTGTTTTTCACCACGGTGAAACCGGATTTCTTTGGAACCGCGTGGACAAGACTTACCATTGGCTATCAGAAATGGGATAGATTATCCCATTGTCTAAGAGTTTCACAATTTCAGCATGAAAAACCTTTTGCATTATAGGGTTTAACCTACGTTGCAGATCTCTCTTTGGTGTCGCTTCTTCATTGAGATGAATGCGATGTTGAACTATGATTGGACTTAACCCTTTTATGTTGGTCATGGTCTAACCAATGGCTTCCCTATATTTTTCAGAATTGCTTTAAGATTCTCTTCTTACCCGTCATTTAAATGGAACGCAATAATGACAGGAAAAGTCTCTTGTTCACCTAGATAGACGTACTTGAGATGCGCAGGTAAGGCTTTCAATTGTAAGGAAGGGGAAGGCTCACTGAAAGGATGAGTTAAATTTATTGGCTCCACATTGGTGAAATAGGGTTTGAGGCCCAATTCATTGCAGACTTGACAACCTGATCAAGGTTAAGGTCATCAGACTGTAGCTCGAAGTCAAAATCAGTTTCTAGTTCTAATTCTTTCCTGTGTTTACTTGTCAAGTTCTCAATGAGGTTAATTTCAAATGTTTGATCCTCAACATCATGGGGTTGCTTTCCTAGGTTGAAAACATTAATGTTTTCAACTTCTCTAGTCATGTCCCCAAAAGTTAACCTCATGGACCCATTCCTACAATTGATAATATCGTTGGCAGTAGTAAGAAATGGGCCCCTTCGATAACAGAAGTTTGATCCCTAGGATTGGACACAGGTTATGTTTCAAGAACTATGAAATCAATGGGGTCGATAAACTCCCTGACCAAGATAAGGGCATTCTTAATTTTCTCCTTAGAAACTTTCACTAAATGGTCAGCCAGTTGGATTTGACTCGAGTTGGACTAAGATCGCCCAACCCGAGTTGTTGAATAACTGAGAAGGGGAGAAAGTTGATACTTGCCCCCCAGTCAAGAAGTGCACGACTAATCTCGGTTTGTCCTATAGTGCAGGCAATGGTGGGACAACTCGGATCCTTGTACTTCACATGAATCGGACCCGACAGTAGCTCACTAATGTTAGTGGCTAAGAAAACTTGATCAGTCACATATATTACATATATATTGTCACATTATCAGGTTTATTATCTAATAAATCCTATTAATAAGTCTTATTTTTATTTAATAATGTGCAGGCCATTACTAAAGGAAAGGGATAAGAAACGAGCCAAAAAGCCTATCAAAATTCTGATTTAGTTCAGAATTAATTCAAAATTAGAAGATCAGGGCAGATCAAGGCAAATCAGAGAAGATTAAATCGGTTGAAAAATTGCTAGAATAAATCCTTACAAATCAATTAGTTAAAGCCAAAGATCAAAGGCAGTTTCGTCAAATCCAGGAGCTGAAATGGTAAATCCAGAACCAGATAAAGGGAAATCGCTAAACCAAGAGCTGTACTCTCCCGGGTGTGGCCACCTGGCCACACCCAGGCCGCGGGAACACGGCCAAAGCTGTGTTTCCATAGCTTTGTAGAGATAGTTAGGGGGAGCGTTTGCTCCCCCTATCTTCATATGCTCTCCCCTGCTTGGTTTTTCTCTATAAATACTGCATTCGAAAGAGAAGAAGAGACCAAAAATTAGTTTAAGTTTTTCTCTTTATTTTTTGGATTTAGGTTCTATGTTAGATAGTATGAAGAAGTTATATCTCTGTTTTTAATTCATAGTTCAATCCAGATACAAGTGTGTGTGTGAGAGAGAGAGAGAGAGAGGAAAAGAGTGATTGTAATCTGAAGTTGAAGTGACATTAATAAAGGTTCAAGGCTTCTCTTCTTCTCCAATTCACGGGTATGTGTTATTTCATTTACATGTCTTATTTTACTTTAATCATGAATAGCTAAATTCATTTTTCTGGGCTCACTATCATCTCTCTTCGATCCCTCGTGTTTTGAATGGATTTGATGTAAAAAAAACCCAATGGAATTATATGTATGCCTTAATCTAAACGTTGCTTCTTTAGAAGTGTTCTTGAAGGCACATGGGGATGCGTTGGGATTTCTAAACTTCTATTTTTTAAAACATCACTTGAACTTGTTTTTATCTCATACTTGAAAGATTACTTGATGATTTAACATTCAGTTCAAGATGACTTCTTAAGAAAAAGAGTCAATTTTTTCAAACAATCTTATTTGCTTTGCTTAATACTTTCGAAACTCAAGCTTAAGTGTTTTGCCTATGATCAAGTTGAGGCACTGAAAATTTCAAGAGAAGAATATATCGTTAAGTAGTAAGATAGTGTCCTAGATCTTTTCATATATTAAAAACAACAAATCAATCTTTAAGCCTTTTAAAAATCATCTTTTTCAAAGCCTTCTCTAAGTTTTTAATTTTTCGTTTAATTACTTCCTCACTCTCCATTCTCTTTTTCAACATAAAAAGAAACACCAACACCATTCTTTGTTCTTTAAACAATTCATCGAAAAGCTTCCATCGCATTCCTCCTCATGGACACGACCCGTTAGTCCAAAGCTAGATGGTAACTCTCACTGCTGTCACTTACAATCAAATTTTGGCACCGTTACTAGGGAGGGAACGCTGTAATTGTTTTTTTAACAAGTTTGGTGTGTTGTTTCAGGGCCATCAAGAAATCAAATTTAGCGCTCAAGCTTTGCAGGAGAAGACTTGCTAGTCTGTGCCCCTACTCTAGAAAGTAGGAAACATAATTTCAAGAAATTGCAGTGCAAAAGCTTTTTCAAGAAATTTGGACTACTAAAAACCCTTTTTCACAGGACATATCGCTTTTGTAAAAATATAGTTTTTCGTGTAATATTTCTGCTATATCTGATATTCACACTCCCTGTTTTTAATCCAACAGTAATATGATTGATTGCCAATTCTTAAAAAATATTTAAACTTGCATTCTAGGCATTTATCTAATTACGTTTCTTTTACAATTACTGTTGAAGATAGTTAGAGACAAGGTATGCATGCATAACATATAGTTTAGGAAATATTCTTGGGTGATATTTGCTTGTGAATGTTACTTTTCTATATCTTACACACTTTGCACAATCAATCTTAAGGGCAAAACCCAAATCAAGATAAGGTGGGGAAGTCATTACCCTTCCTTAGCCCACAAACCATCTCCAAACACGCACAACTTAAGCCTAATTTAAAATCTAATAGACGTTGGCCTTAGGGACATCTCGAACTCATTAGAAGATTATCCTAAGGGGGAAGGTGTTAGAATTTGACTCCCGCCAAATTAGTGTCTGGGACAGGAATTGAGGGGCGAAACCCCGAAGGCTGGTGGTTTGGCTTAATTAGGCCCGTCACTTTTGCGCGGATACCTCCCACCAGTCTTTCCTTGGCTTGGATGATTAACTTGTGGTCAAAGTCTGCATTATACCTCTTGTGGACAATCAACCAGTTAGGAGTTGTCTAGGTCAAGGTTACCTTAGACTAGGCTTGGTTGTTTATTCTTGTTGACTATTGGTGAACTTGTTTGTGATAGTGTTTGTGTATGCAAGTGTGGTCAAGAGACCCTAATTCATCTAGGTTAACTAGAAATACATCACCACCCAAGTTTGAACCAAGACCAGATTCGGTTATGGCTTAACCAACATCTTTGCAGGATAGGTTCTATCCCATTAGAACCACACTTCCATCTTACATCCAACTTTCATTGGTTGGTGAACATAATTTTGAGCTCAAGTCTCAGTTCATCAACACACTCCCTAAGTTTCATGGCTTAGAGTCCGAAGATTCTTATTTCTTCATAAGAGAATTTGAGGAAGTATGCTTAATGATGAAAATCCCATACCTTGTAGATGCTGCTATTAGGTTAAGATTTGTCCAATTTGCTCTTAAGGACTTAGCCAAGAAATGGCTTTACAGCTTAGCGGCTGGCTCTATCACATCATAGGATGATTTCATCAAGGTCTTCTTGAAGAAATTCTATCCAATTCATAAGACCGCTCTCGTTAGGAAGAACATCATGCAGTTCAAGTAAGAACCTAGTGAACCATTTTAGAGGTACTTCGAATGCTTCAAAAACCTTCTTATCCAATGTCCTCATCATGGAATAGAGAAATGACGATAATGCCAAATTCTTTATGACAATTTAGACTACTCAACCAGGACCCTCTTAGAAACTATGTGCCAAGGGGGATTCTTGCAGAAGGATGAGAATGAAAGATAGGATTTATATGAGGATCTAGCTGAAAAGGCTATCTAATTGAAACCAACTAGTGAAAACTCGAGGAATTCAAACTCCATCTTTTCAAAAGGTGGTCTCCATTCAATTAAATCATTCATAGCTAACGAGGTTAGGATAGCAAAACTAGCAAGAAGAGTGGAAGTTTTAGAAACTAAGGAACCAAGTCCAGTAATTCAAGTCAGCCCAAACCAATTTCTAACTCCAGGCTGTACTTACTGTCAAGCCATGAATCATGTGTTTGAGTAGTGTCCTGTGTTTCAAGCTTAGCAACAATATCCTGAACCGATGAATGCAGCCTTTTCAAGGCCGGACAATAATCCTTATGCACAAACGTACAATCCTGGCTGGAAAAATCACCCGAATTTCTCATGGAGCCAAAACAATAATGACCACTCACGGTTAAACCATGCAAGCCACATCCATCATTTCAATAATTCTCCATCAACCAAACTTTTCTAATTACCATCATAATTCTCCCAATCATCCGCCCAAAATTTCAAATTATCAACAAAACTTTTCCAACCAAGATCCACAATCTTCCTTCCAGAATCCTCTACTAGAAAGAAGAATGATTAATTTTAAGAGAATCATGAAAATGTACATGAAGAACCAAGATTCTCCCAAGCAAACAATACAGAGACTAAAGGTTCAAATGAGCCAATTAACAGAATGAGAGGCAAAAGGGTACCTTTCCCTGTTAGCCAGTAATGAATTCTAGAAATTCTCAACAAGCTTATTTGATTGAGGATCAGTTATTGACTCAATGTAATGTTGTTCATATATTGAGGTCAGGAAAGAAGTTGATAATCAAGTGTCAACACCATCAAATTCCATTCAGCATAACCACACTCAAGCATCCACCTCATTTAGTCCCAATCCTTCCAAATATGATGAATTTGAAACGGATAAGTCAACTAGTCAGGTGCACTAGCCTATAATACCATTTCCTAATAGGCTGAAAAACAACAAGCAAAATCCACACATGGATAAGATAATTGAGATCTTAAATCAAGTGAAGGTAAATGTGCCACTTCTTGATGCCATCCAACAAGTCCTATCTTATGCAAAATTTCTTAAGAACATGTGCACCAAGAAGAGAAAGACTAATGTACCAAGAAAGTCTTCTTAGACACTAACATTAGTGAGCTACTGTCGGGTCCGATCTCTGTCAAGTACAAGGATCCGGGTTGTCCCACCATTGCCTGCACTATAGGACAAGCCGAGATTAGTCATGCACTTCTTGACTTGGGGGCAAGTATCAACTTGCTCCCATTCTCAGTTTATCAACAACTCGGGTTAGTGTAAATCACCTTGGGGGAGTGAATAGTAATAATGCTAATCTAGAAACTAAATGCGCTAAATGCGGAAGCTAATGCAAATTTTGCAACACACTTAATACAACACACAAGTGTAGCCGAATTTCCCGTGAAGGGCTCTGGACTAACTCCTCTTGATTCCCCTTGAATGGGTTGAGGTGCTATGTGAAGCTCTTGTGGTTAAGTACAAGTGAGGCACACACAAACAAGCCAAGCATATAAGGATGATAAGCAATATGAAATAATGTAAGGCAACACAAGCAATATGAATGATATGAATGAAGAATGATGCTTTGCACAAATGTAAAGAGAGAGAGAGAGTTGAGAGACAATGGATCAAACGCAAAAGCCAAGATATGTTTCGAGGTTCGAGCCCCTAGCTCTACATCCCCGCCTTCACCGAGAAGGATTTCTAATCCACTATACTCCCACCGAGGAAACCTCACCGAAGAGGATTTGTTACAACAAAGGGAGTACCGAACTCCTCTCTCAAACACCGCCTCACAACCGAGGGGTAGGCCCGTAGCCAATACAACAACCAATCCACCTCACACTTGAGGGATACAAACCAACAACCAACTCCACCTCACCAAGAGGGAGTAAACACCAATCTCCACCTCTACCAAAGAGGGAGCAAACCAATCACCCGATCAACCACTACCAAAGAGGGATACAACAAAAGCAAGGGTGTACAACTTGGAGGCTCAATCAACCTCAAACAATCTCTTTTTCCACTAAACAATGATCCTAATAGAATAGGATAGTATGATAAGCTCAAGTGTGGAAAACAAGTGTTTTGATCAAAGAAAAACTCTTGGGAAAATACCAAATAGATATTGAAATGAAGAACAATAAACCAATTTCCCAAAAACCTATTTTCTTTGAAAATAACAAAACACTTAAAACAAATAAGATGGATCTTTTGGCACTTAAAACTCTTTTGAAAACTTGTAAAAACACTTCAGAAAAGTAGGAATTTTTGTTCTTAAAATCTTGCTTAAAACCATGAAGAGATGGGGTATTTATAGCCCCAAAACAAAACTAGCCGTTAGGCTGATCTGGCAGCCTGACAGGCTACCGGTCGGTCGGCCCGGCCGACCGCCAATGGTCAGAAATGTGACCGTTGGGGCAACCCGGTCGACCGCCCTGCCGACCGAAATAAACAGAGAGCACTGCTCTCAGTTACGGTCGACCGCCCGGTTGGCCGTCCCAATGTGTGCCAGACGTGCACGGTTCTGTGCACGTCAGTCGACCGTACGGGTCGACCGGCCTATGGTTCGGTCGACCCATGCGGTCGGCCGACCTGGCCTGACAGACAGGTCTGGGTCAGAAACATATGTTGAAAATATTTTAGAAAATCTTTTTAAGTCTTGTAAAAATACCCAAAAATAGTTTTAACATTTTGCATTGATATATAAACCTGTGATAAACATTTTAACTCAAATATCAAGCATATAAAACCATTTTGTGTTTTAACATTTTTACCAAAAACTAAAACTTGTATTTTATCAAACTTGTATTTTTCAATACATGAATAGGAAAGTCAAAATAAGTTTGTTTAAGATGTTTAAGCATGCATGTATAAGTAGAATACATCTATTATACATATAAACCATTTAAACTTGTTTTGATTAATCTATTCATGAAAACAAATATCGGTTAAACTAAAAATCGAAAAAACCAATATCCGAACATAAAACTTGTGAGTGTTGTGCACTTGAGCATATCAACTATTCTAAGCTTTACAAATGGATCTAAACACACTCTAAACTAAACTAGGATACCTAAGTCTTCTTGACGATCTCCATCTTCAAGTCGACTCGATCCCAAACGTGATCCACCGAGTGCAAATGTATGATCTTGATGCTCGGGCACGGGAATCACCAAGTGAAGGCTTCCAAACTCCTCTTTTCGAAGCAATCACCAACTAATATCTTGTTACATGATCTGAAACTAAAATCACAAGATTATTAGTAAACATAACTACATGAGTTAATCATCATCAAAACTAGGGTGGAAGGCCTTTGGGCCAACAATCTCCCCCTTTTTGATGATGACAAAACTCATGGAGTTATATATGCATGGATTAAAGTTAAGCTTCAAAGAAGCTCCCCCTTAACTCATGCATAAACAAATAAACAATTAAATAATATGCAATGAAGGCTCTTAAACATGAATGCATATAAATATGAAACATGCATATCTATGCATAAACAATAAATGGCTCTAGATACCAATGAAATGTTTAAAAACAAAACATGCTCTAGATACCAATTTAAAATTAAACTAAATTAAACTTAATAATTAAACTTAATATATGCAAAACATAAACATGCATATATAAACTCAAAAACTTTCTCCCCCTTTTTGTCAATCATCAACAAAGGGGTAAACAATCAAAACAAAACAAAATCTTCTCCCCCTTTTTTTTCAAAACAAAGAATCAATAAAAGGGTTAATAAAAAAAATGTTCTCCCCTTTTTGTCTAAAACAAAACAAAATCAATAAGGGGTTACATTCAATTAAGATATCAATTAAAAATATGTCAAAGTAGAGCATCTTGATACCAATTGAAAGTAAACAAAAAATATTGATACCAATTTTAAGCAAAACACATGAAAATCTTGATACCAATTGAAATAAACATAATAAATTATGAATGTCTAAACAAAAATTTTGATACCAATTGTAAATAATTTTCATTTTGAACATATGATACCAATTTGAAATTTTCAATCATAAAGTATGGGAGTGAAAAACAAATACTAATGTAAGATGAGATACAACTTTTCTCCCCCTTTATGAAATACCAAAAGAAACATTGCATAAGCTTGTATATGAATACCAATTGAAAACTAATCAATTGAAACAAAGTTGAAACTCAAGCTTATCATAAACACAAACATATATATGTATGAAAAATATATTCCAATTGAAATTGATATTCTTGGAATTGAAAGCATACATACATACAAAATATATGAGTATACAATAAAGGTCAAAATTGATACCAATTGAAAGAATTAATGATACCAATTGAAATAAGAATAAGATCAAGTGTATATCTCATATAACTACCACCCAATCATGGTTCAAGTTTTAAATGATTTTCATTTTAAAGCATACATGAACATGATCTCCCATCCAACCTCCCATGGATGGTAGGGGTTTTCAAAAAATAGGGTTGAAAATAAGCTTTGTTTGAAAACTCTACCAAATGAAGAATACCGTAACTAGTTAAATGGAAAATCTTTTAAACTAGTACGAAATCCTTCAAGCAAGGAATAAACTAAAAATAATTTTCATAAAACACATGTAAATCACATAGCACTTAAAACACTCAATATTCAATAAAGTCCATACATGCTCATGAAAACATACTTATGAGAAATATTTTAAAAATGGTGAGTGTACAAGTAATGTGTGACATGGCATTATGAAATTTCCAATTAAGCTCAAAATTCCTTGAAACAATGAAAATCATCAAGATTATTTAATCTTCAAGGTATATGTATGTCTTATACAAACTAAAGCATACATACATATCCAAAACACAACGAGTCCACCAAATATATGCATTAAGGCACGTGGCTCAAAAGGATGTATATGTATAAACAAAAATTTGGATAAAATGGACATATACATGAAGTTAAATCTCAACACATGGAAACATGAAAAACTAAATTTTCATTAAAACAAATTTTATTTCAAGATATATGTATGATTTGTCAACACAAAAAGTATACATACATATCCCTAAACACAATTGAGTCCATATATATAGATTTGCATGAAAGGCAAATGACTCAAGGGGTATACATGTATATCTTAAAGTTTGGCAAAATTACACATATACGTGAAATGAAAACTCATACACATAAAAATAAATCCAAAAATAGGAATACAAGTTTAAAATGTATGAATCATCAAAACTAGACTATACTAGCACATCTAATAGGTTCAAATACGCATTCAAGCTCAAACATATATAGATTTATTTGTGGCCCACTATATGCACAAATATATACCAAGTTTTAATGAAAACTAACATCTAAACATATATTCAAAACATGAAGCATCAAAACAAGATAAAATCATCATGATAAATATAAACATGATTATTATGTAAATTCACATGTTATTAAACTTATGATAAACATGATAGCTAGACAAATGGTGAGAACATAAAACAATAGTCCATACTAAACATGGGTGTCTCAAAAAGACTATACATGCATGTCAAGGGTCTAATAATCATGGGATTTACATACTAATCTATAAACATCAAAACATGCTATATATGATAAACATGAAAAGCATGTAAATAAAAATTAGGAGTTAGGAATCGTTACCAAAACCTAGAAGGCAACTTCCCTTGTCTCCAAAACATGGTGGTCTTCTCCACCAAACATCCCTTGAAAGTGATGCATCCATTTGATTTCCATGAAGCTCGGAACGCATCCACTCCAAGGTACGGCAACTCTCACGTCATGTGAGAGCCCACACCTACATCAAAAATACGAGGGATGGTCTTGGTACCCATTGTCTTTTGGGTCCATGAGGGTTAATAACTTCTCTAACCCAAACAAATTTATTTGCTAAATTTACATTATGTATACGATCATAGCAAAATTTAGCAAGGTGGCCCTTACGTCCACAATGTGTACAAGAGTACACATGAGCATACAAGTGATGATGGTGTCCGTGAGGAGCATGTGTATGCCATGGAGGGTGTGCATGCATAATAGATGGAACTTGTTTCTTTCGAAACAAAGTTTCCAAACGTGTATGGCCCACAACACATTGGCTCAAAGTGGAGCCCAAACAATCAACACTCTTCTTAAGCATAGATATATCTTTTTCGATTAAAGAAAAGGTGGCACATGCAATAGGTGATCTAGATGGAACTATCCTAGCATGGCAAACATGTGAATCAATCTTATTTTTCAAAACTTCATTTTTCTTTAAACAAATTTCTAAATCTTTAGAAATAGATGCAATTTTTAATTTTAAAGAATCATTCTCTTTTACAATAAAATTAATTTTTGAAGACAAAACTTCATTTTTCTTCAAAACATCATTACAATCATTTTTAGATTTCAACAATTCATTTTCTTTTAAAACAAGATTAAGTTGAGATCTAAGTGAGTCACATTCACTAGAAACCTCTTCCTTCTCTTGCAAAACAATTTCAATTTTAGAAGACAATTTTTCATTTTCTTTATTTAAAGCAAAAGTCTTCTTTTTCAAAACTTTATATTTTTCAATTAAATTTTCACACACAATGGATAGTTCTTCATTCAAAGCATGGGGATCAACATAATCATCACATGAAGAACTAGCATCAAAACTATCTAGTTGAGATTCCGAATGTACCTCAAGGGAGTCATTCCCTTGGACCATTAAGCATTGAGAGTCGGATTCTCTACTAGACTCCTCCGGTTGGATTTGCAATTGAAGCTCGGAGGTGGTGGTGGTTGTCAACATATTACACATTGCAAATGCGGAATCAAAGTTAGAAGCAAGCATAAGATATTCTTTATTTAATATGCTTCTAATGGCCTCAAGGGCTTGTGCATTGGCCCCTATGTGAATGCGATTTTCAAGATAGCATTTCTTGGTAGCCGCAAGGAAAACATGTAAGCCTAGGGTTTGGAGGTATATGGACATCCTAGTCTTCCAAACAAGAATGTTGGAAGCATCATACATAGGTGGGGTCATGAAGTCCATGGTAAACTATATGTGTGCAAACAAGCAAATGCAAACAAGAGATTAGCAAACAAAGGATCTCACTCCTAGGATGTTAAGCCTAAGTATCAGGAGCGTAGGCTCTGATACCAATTGTAAATCACCTAGAGGGGGGGTGAATAGGTGATAATGCTAATCTAGAAACTAAATGCGCTAAATGTGGAAGCTAATGCAAATTTTGCAACACACTTAATACAACACACAAGTGTAGCCGAATTCCCCATGAAGGGCTCTGGACTAACTCCTCTTGATTCCCCTTGAATGGGTTGAGGTGCTATGTGAAGCTCTTGTGGTTAAGTACAAGTGAGGCACACAAACAAGCCAAGCATATAAGGATGATAAGCAATATGAAATAATGCAAGGCAACACAAGCAATATGAATGATATGAATGAAGAATGATGCTTTGCACAAATGTAAAGAGAGAGAGAGAGAGAGTTGAGAGACAATGGATCAAACGCAAAAGCCAAGATATGTTTCGAGGTTCGAGCCCCTAGCTCTACATCCCGCCTTCACCGAGAAGGATTTCTAATTCACTATACTCCCACCGAGGGAACCTCTACCGAAGAGGATTTTTACAACAAAGGGAGTACCAAACTCCTCTCTCAAACACCGCCTCACAACCGAGGGGTAGGCCCGTAGCCAATACAACAACCAATCCACCTCACACTTGAGGGATACAAACCAACAACCAACTCCACCTCACCAAGAGGGAGTAAACACCAATCTCCACCTCTACCAAAGAGGGAGCAAACCAATCACCCGATCAACCTCTACCAAAGAGGGATACAACAAAAGCAAGGGTGTACAACTTAGAGGCTCAATCAACCTCAAACAATCTCTTTTTCCACTAACAATGATCCTAATAGAATAGGATAGTATGATAAGCTCAAGTGTGAAAAACAAGTGTTTTGATCAAAGAAAAACTCTTGGAAAAATACCAAATAGATATTGAAATGAAGAACAATAAACAAATTTTCCAAAGACCTATTTTCTTTGAAAATAACAAAACACTTAAAACAAATAAGATGGATCTTTTGGCACTTAAAAATCTTTTGAAAACTTGTAAAAACACTTCAGAAAAGTAGAAATTTTTTGCTCTTAAAAATCTTGCTTAAAACCATGAAGAGATGGGGTATTTATAGCCCCAAAACAAAACTAGCCGTTAGGCTAATCTGGCAGCCTGACAGGCTACCGGTCGGCCGGCCCGGCCGACCGCCAACAGTCAGAAATGTGACTGTTGGGGCAACCCGGCCGACCGCCCGGCCGACCGAAATAAACAGAGAGCACTGCTCTCAGTTACGGTCGACCGCCCGGTCGGCCGTCCCAATGTGTGCTAGACGTGCACGGTTCTGTGCACGTCGGTCGACCGTACGGGTCGACCGGCCTATGGTTCGGTCGACCCATGCGGTCGGCCGACCTGGCCTGACAGACAGGTCTGGGTCAGAAACATATGTTGAAAATATTTTAGAAAATCTTTTTAAGTCTTGTAAAAATACCCAAAAATAGTTTTAACATTTTGCATTGATATATAAACCTGTGATAAACATTTTAACTCAAATATCAAGCATATGAAACCATTTTTGTGTTTTAACATTTTTACCAAAAACTAAAACTTGTATTTTATCAAACTTGTATTTTTCAATACATGAATAGGAAAGTCAAAATAAGTTTGTTTAAGATGTTTAAGCATGCATGTATAACTAGAATACATCTATTATACATATAACCATTTAAACTTGTTTTGATCAATCTATTCATGAAAACAAATATCGGTTAAACTAAAAACCAAAAAATCAATATCCAAACATAAAACTTGTGAGTGTTGTGCACTTGAGCATATCAACTATTCTAAGCTTTACAAATGGATCTAAACACACTCTAAACTAAATTAGGATACCTAAGTCTTCTTGACGATCTCCATCTTCAAGTCGACTCGATCCCAAACGTGATCCACCGAGTGCAAAGGTATGATCTTGATGCTCGGGCACGGGAATCACCAAGTGAAGGCTTCCAAACTCCTCTTTTTGAAGCAATCACCAACTAATATCTTGTTACATGATCTGAAACTAAAATCACAAGATTATTAGTAAACATAACTACATGAGTTAATCATCATCAAAACTAGGGTGAAGGCCTTTGGGCCAACAGTTAGGCGATCTTAGTCCAACTCGAGTCATAATCCAACTGGCTGACCGTTGAGTGGAAGTTCCCAAGGGGGGAAATTAATGATGTCCTTATCCGGGTCGGGGACTTTATCTACCCTGTTAATTTCATAGTTCTTGAGACATAACCTGTGTCCAATCCTAGGGCTCAAACTCCTATTATCTTAGGGTGCCTATTCCTTACTACTGCCAATGCTATTATCAATTGTAGGAATGAGTTCATGAGGTTAACTTTTGGGGACATGACTAGAGAAGTCAATGTCTTAAACTTAGGAAAGCAACCCCATGATGCTGAGAATCAAACATTTGAAGTTAACCTTATTGAGAACTTGACTGGTGAACATGGAGAAGAATTGGAATTAGAAACTGAGTGTGACTTCAAGTTAGAGTCTGATGACTTTAATCTTGATCAGGTTGTCGAGTCTGCTGTGAATTGGGCCTCAAACCATATTTCACCAAATGTAGAGCCAATAAATTTGACTCATCCTTCTAGTGAGCCTCCCCCTTCCTTAGAATTAAAAGTCTTACCTACACGTCTGAAGTACGTCTATCTAGGCGAACAAGAGACCTTTCCTGTCATTATTGCCTCCCATTTAAATAACGGGCAAGAAGAGAATCTTAAAGCTATTCTGAGAAAACATAGGGAAGCTATTGGTTAGATTATGACCGACATAAAGGGAATGCGTCTAGCCATAGTTCAACATCACATTCATCTCAATGAAGACACGACACCAAAACGAGACCCGCAACATAGGTTGAACCCTATAATGCAAGTGGCTGTTTATGCTGAAATTGTGAAACTCTTAGACAATGGGATAATCTATCCCATTTCGGATAGCCAATGGGTTAGTCCTGTCTACGCGGTTCCAAAGAAATCCGGTTTCACCGTGGTGGAAAACGAGAACATAGAGTTGGTCCAAACACGACTTCCCACGAAAATTTGAGTTTTCATTGACTATAGGAAGCTTAATGCAGCAACTCGTAGAAACCATTTTCAGCTCCCTTTATTGATCAAATGCTTGAACGTTTAGTGATAGGTAGTAAAAAGTGCATATTTATCATCACATTTACTATCACATTTTCATATTTATTCCTATAATTATGCACACTTACTAATGTTTTATTATTTATTGTGTGCAGGCCTTGAGTAATAACAAATAAAGAAATAAAAGCCCAAAAGAAGCCCAAAAAGCCCATGTCCAAGCCCAAGTGCAAAAGTTGCAAATTATCAAGTGTAAAAGTTGCAATTACTAAAAGAAGAGGGAAGGGATAGACTTCTATTCAACCCTAAATGCTTACAGGATGAGGATAAAGATAAAAGGAGAAGAGTGCAAAGATAAAAATTCAAAAAATTCAGATTCAGACTGTACACGTTTTAGTATTCAGATCATAACTTTTGCTACAGATATGAAAATCTGATGATTCAAGATGCTCCAGAAAGAAAACATGAAGGCCTACAACTCTTATGTTGATCAAACTTTTCAATTCTATGAGCAGATAAGACATTTTTGGCGATCAACATAATAATAAGTTGCAGGAAAGATTTGAACTTCTATGGATAAGTCAAAACAAGTTTGAAGATAAAAGAGGAATTCAAATTTAGAGATATTTTGCACCTCTTATCTTCATACGCTTCTTATCCTCTGGTTTTCTCCTATAAATACCCCTGCATAGCAACAGAGGAAGGGCAGATCAAAAAAGGTCCAGCGAAGTACAGAGCAAAATCTAGGGTTTTTAGGCTAGTTGTAGTTTAGGTTTTTATTTTTTTTTTTGTAACTTTATTTTTTTTTTGTAACTGAGAGTGGAGGATGCTTTCATGGAGGAAGGAGTTCATGCTTGTGCTGAGGTGACATCGGTGTAAGTCATACTTTTCTTCCATTGTTAATAAAATCTACTCAAGGTTAGTTTTTGTTCTTTTATTCTCGTTTTATTCTTCTATTCTTGTTTTCTTTTATTGTTTTTCTCTGATGTCTTGCAAACCATGAGATTTGATCGCTTTCAAAGAAGTGCCCTTGATGGCCTATGGTGATGAACAGATCCTATATCCTATACTTGAATGCCTTCAAAGACAAGGTAAGTCGTTACAACGGATCAAAGGTAAGCAGGGCAGAAGAGCTGGGTATGTGTTTTCAGTTTTTCTTTCTTTCTTTGTAATTTTAGTTTAGATCACCAACTCCACATCTTTCCAATTTCTTTCCCAACTCATTGTAAATATCGCTTCTATTTCTCCATCTTCTTAACCTACCGCTTTCTTCCTAACCTAACTTTAACCACTATTTTCTTATTTTTCTTTTAATAACTAAAAGAAGAAATTTTTAGAGAACTTGCTAAACAAGCTTCCATCGCTAGTCCCTCCCTGAGGATCATGACCCGCATAGCCATTGCTACAGCGGATTAGAATTGAGCACCTTGCACATCTCTATTTCTAAATCTAAAATTCTGTATTTTTATGTGCAGGGAAAAACTCAATCAAAATTTTGGCGCCGTTGCCGGGGAGGGACGGTAAGTATTCTCTAAAAAAAAAAACTAATAATTGATTTTTTTTTGGTTTGCAAGTTCGGAGAACAGGAAAACTAACAACAGCAAAGGACATATAGCAACTCTGTGCCTCTGCCCTCGAAGGCAGAGCAACAGGGCCTACTACAGAGCCGCGGTTCCGCGGCAAAAGTCGCGTTTCCGCAGCCTGAGTAGTGAACTACTCACCCTGTTTTCTGCAGGTTGCTGCTACTTGCAAATCTGGTTTACTGCTCTGTTAAATTTTGTTCTGTGATAAATCTGTACACTGCTAATTAATTAACATTAACCTATTTGTTGAAAAAAATAAAAAAATTAGACGCTTGCATATAGGCACGTGTCATTTAATTTTTTATTTTTTGTTGAAGAGTGCTGGAGACAAGGTACGTTCGCATTGCATATAGACTAGGAAGCACCCTTGGCTGATTTATCTTCTTTGAGTACTTATCTATTGCTTTACACGTGCACTAAATTGACTTAAGGGCATGTCCTATAACTAACATAAGGTGGGGATTTCATCACCGTTCCTTGGCCCACAAATCTGAAGGTTCACCTAGAGGGGGGGTGAATAGGTGATGGCTAATCTAATGGTCACTTAATGCCAAATAATGCGGAAGCTAAAAGAAATTATGACCTAAACAAACTATTTAAACTAAACACCACGTATAACACAAGAGTGTTGCCGAATTCCCCGTGAAGGGCTCTGGACAAACTCCTCTAGATTCCCCTTGAATGGGTTGAGGTGCCGCGTTGGCTCTCTTGGTTGAATACAAGTGTTAGCAAACAATCCCAAGCAAGTATATCAATAAAGCACACAATGAATATCCAGCATATAAAGATGAGCACAATAAAAGTATGCAAGATATAAACAAAGGAGACAAAAAGAGAGAGTGAGCAATCGCAAACACAAGGGATTTGTTTCGAGGTTCGAGCACCCTTGCTCTACATCCCCGCCTTCGACACACGAAGGATTTCCACTATAATCGATCCCAATGGATCACCCGGTGCCGCAACACCTACAACTCTCGGACTCCCTAATCCGTACACACGCAAGCCCACCGGCTCGCCGAGGCCGCACCTCAAACAATGAGCTTGCACCCGAACTCGAAACACCTAGTCCTCACTAGGACCCGAAACAATGCGAACACAACCGTCCGCCTTCTCAAAGGAACAAAGTAGAACTTTGGTGATCACAACTCTTGATCACCTAAAATCCTCTCACAAAAACACTCCTATAGAATGAATAGCTCAATGGGTTGCTCAAGTGTTTGTGAGAAAAACAAGAAAAGAGATGGTGGAGGAAAACTCAAGAAATCTCTTTTTAACACTCTTGATATAAACTCTCCTTTTGATTGGAAATATTTGCTCTAAATTAAGTGGAGGAAAACCACTAAATAGTTCAGGAAAAATTGGTGAAAACCCACTTGAAAATCTTGTACCAAAACAATGACCAAACCCCCAAATTTATAGGCTGTCAAAAACTAGCCGTTGGGGTCTGTCAGACCTGTCGGTCGACCGCCAACGGTCAAAAATCAGACCGTTGGAGCCTCCGGTCGACCGCCCGGTCGACCCAAAAGAACAGAGAGCACTGCTCTCAGTTCCGGTCGACAGGGTCGGCAGACCGGCCATCTGCCAGGTTAAGGCGTGCACGTTGTGCACGTCGGTCGACCGAGCCGGTCGACCGACTTCAGCTCTAGTCGACTTGATAGGTCGACTAGTCGACTTGGCTGAAGCCTGAAACAGAAATCTGATAAGGGATTTAAAACTTGGTCTTTTTAATTGAAATAAAATCCCATAAAATACTTAAAAATCTACAAAAATAGTTTTACCAATATTCTTTGATAAACAAACATGCTTGCACAAAATCAAGACATGTTATAAGAGATTTGGACTATTTTTGTAATATGGAAATATTGGCTCAATTGAAAACTTGTATTTTTCAAAATCTTGTTTTTCCAAAACTCCTTTAAATAAAAACTAGATATTTTGAATTCATTAAAGCATAGTGTGTATGGATATGATCCATTACACAAATAAGATGAAATATCTAAGTTTTTGACATTAAGCTCTAAACATGATTTTGGTTAAAAGATATGTAAACATGAAAACCAAAATCCAAACATGTATTTTCCAAAATGAAAATCTTTTGTAAAAACAAAACTATCAAGAGTGTGTGTGTATATAATACTTGAGCAATCCACCAACTACTCTATCCTTTACATTTTAACTAAAACAAAATCTTCTAAAAACTAAATCTTATACCTAGACACAAGTCTTGATCATGAAGCTCTTCACTTGAAGTCTTCTCATCTTCTTGACTTGGTCCAAATGCAATCCAACGAGCTCGACTCCTCTTGAGTACTTGATGTGATCTTGATGCATAGGCACGTGAATCAAACCGGTGTAAGCTCCAAAACTTGACTTTAAATCCTTTGTTGAAGCTCCACACCTACTAAGATCTTGATAACAAATCTGTCACTAATTAAACACAAGATCATTAGTAAACATAACTACATGAGTTGATCATCATCAAAACTAGAGTGATGGGCCTTTGGGCCAACAATCTCCCCCTTTTTGATGATGACAAAACTCATGAAGTTATATATGCATGGATTAAAGTAAAGCTTCAAAGAAACTCCACCTTAACTCATGCATAACACATAAACAAATAGATATGCAATGAGGCACATAAACACGTATGCAAGTGTAGGAGTAAACATGCTAATCAAGCATAAAACAAAATCACAAAATCTTTTTCTCCTATTTGCAAAACAAACATATATGCATAAACATAAATCCTTTAATAAAAAACATGCATATATAGCAAATACCTCTCCTCCTTTGTCAATCATCAACAAAGGGTTTAAGGTAAAACAAAATCATCAAATCTTTCTCCCCCTTTTTGTCATAAACAAAGAGACCAATAAGGGGCCAAACAAACATATCAATAAAAGGTTATATGCGATATACATTCATGAAGAGGAAGACGCTAAGTTAGCTTCCCTACACATATGCATTACATGAAGAAGGGATGACAAGCCCCAATTCACATAACACATATTATGTAATGCATAAGAGGAGATGTGAAGCTCCCCCTACACATGTGTACCACATAAAGAAGAGATTGTCAAGCTCTTCAATACACAATACACTCAACATGAATCTATATGTAGAAGAGATGTTAAGCTCTCCTTGTATATAAGAAATACAAATCAAAAAATGTTTTTTTTTAATTTTTCTTAAATAAAATTTTTAAAGGTATCAGAGCTTTTGTAAAACAAACAAATTTTAAGATACCAAATTGAAAATAATCATTATTGTAAATCATATTGATACCAATTGAAATTTAACAAATATGAAGTTGAAACATATTGATACCAATAGTAAACATAATTATCAAAAAAATTTTTATTTTTCATCATAAACATTGTGCTTTTAAAAATGTGAACCAATTGTAAGTTAAGCACATGAAAATCATATATATGTATGAAATGAGTATACCAATTGACATTGATACATACATATATAAGAAAACAAAATATGAGTATATACAAAAATTATCAATTTAGATACCAATTGAAAGAATCCAATGATACCAATTGAAACAACAATAATATCAAATGTATATCTCATATTATCTACCACCCAATCATGGTTCAAGTTTTAAATGATTTTCATTTTAAAGTATACATGAACATGATCTCCCATCCAACCTCCCATAGATGGTAGGGGTTTTCAAAAATTAGATTTGAAAATATTTTAGCATTGAAAATCACTACCAAATGAAGAACAATAACTAGTTAAAATAATTTTTGAAAAACTAGTTAAAGATCCTTCAAAAACATGAAATCAAAGCATAAGTATTTCATGAATCATACCAAATACAAAAATTGACACTCTATCTATGAAGCTAAAAAATATGTTCATGAATAAAGTCATGACAAAAGAAATAAGGTGTGAGTGTTCAAAAGTCATGTAAATAGCATTTTCATGAAAATAGACATTGAAGCTCAAAATGATCGAAACATGTTATTCATTTTATTTTATCAAACAAAACATGAAAATTTATTTTTCATTAAAAACAATAAACTTCTAGGTATATGTATGATATATCTAAATCTAACAATATGCATACATATCTCAAACATAAAACGAGTCTATTAATAGTATTTGCATGAAGGTAAGAGACTCAAAATGGATATACATGTATATTTATTAGATTTGAATTAAAAAATACATATACATGAAGTAAAATCATAAAATTTGGCAAAGCATGTATAAATGGAAGAATCATCAAAACTAGGTTATACATGTGCATATAGTGGGTACAAATGAGCATGAAGTGCAAATATATATAAATCACGTGTAACTCACTATTTGTACATGTATAATACAAGTTTTTGATAAAAACTACATCTAAGCATGTTTTTACCACATGAAGCACATAAAATAAATAAAACATGATCATGCTAAAAATATCATGAATGAGCAATCATGAACATAAATAAAATGGGAGTTTAGAGATTGTTACCAACTCCAAAGCTCCAAGCATGGTGGTCATCCCACCAAAATTTCCTTGATAGTGATGCATCAAATGTGTGTCCATCAAGTCCATTTGCATCCACCATCAAGGCACCAAATCTCTCACGTCTTGAGAGATCCCTCACCTACATCAAAAACATGGGGTGGGAGTTTTGGTACCCATATTTTCTTGGGTCCTTTGGGGTTAGTCTTGTAAGGAACCCAAAAATTTTTTATTAGCAAAATTTAAAGAATGCAACTTGTCAAAACAAAATTTTGCTAAATGGCCTTTGCGGCCATAATATGTACATGTGTACACCTTAAGATGCTTATGTGTAGGAGTGTGATCATGACGTGCAACATAAGCAAATGCATGATGATGTTGTGCATGAATATGTGGAGTTTGTTTCTTTGAAAACATTGACTCCAACTTAGTATGGTTAAATGCACAAGAGTTCAAAGTTGAACTCAAACAATCCATTTTATTTTTCAAAACATTAATCTCACTAGTGGTGGCATGTAAAGTATGGTGAGATATAGAATCATTTTTCTTTTTCTTTTGAAAAACATTTTCTTTTCTTTTTCAACAAATTTTCTTTTCAAAGATTATTTTCTTGAAAAATAACTTCTCTTTGTTTTTTCCACCAAATCAATTTTATTTTTTAAAGTATTGTTTCCTTCACACAAATCATTCAATTTTGAAAATAAGGAAACATTTTCATTTTTCAAATCTTCTTTTTCTTTTTCTAAGCATGCAATCTTGTTTCTAAATGAATCTTGTTCTAAATGCATGCAATCAAATTTCTTTTTCAAATTTTTATTTTCCTTTTTAATCATGTCATATTTTTCAAGCAATAATTGACAAAATGTAGTAAGCTCATCATATGACATGTCCTCATCCTCGGATTCGGTAGTTACCTCAAGGGGGTTATCCCCTTGGACCTATAGCACTTATTGGAGGTGTTGCTTCCAACGTCCGAATTGCTCCACGCATAGTATTGATCATTTTCGCCAAGGGAGAGGAGGGTGTTCCAAACTACAAAAGCCGAATCAAGATTAGCAACCCTAGATAAATAAACATCATTTAGGGTAGACTTTAAAGCATGAAGGGCTTTTGCATTAGCCTCAATATTCTTGCTGTCATTAATATAAGAATCTTTAATTGTAGCAAGATAAACATGAATGCCTAAGGCCTTGAGGTACATAGACATCTTAACCTTCCAAATTTGGATGTTAAGAATGTCAAAGGTGGGTGGTGACATGAAGTCCATGGTGTGTGTACAAAAATATTGTGATTAGCCTAAAAGTGAGGATCTTTAACTCCAGGTTGTTAGACCCAAATCAGAGTACCAAGCTCTGATACCAATTGAAGGTTCACCTAGAGGGGAGGTGAATAGGTGATGGTTAATCTAATAGTCACTTAATGCCAAATAATGCGGAAGCTAAAAGAAATTATGACCTAAACAAACTATTTAAACTAAATACCACGTATAACACAAGAGTGTTGCCGAATTCCCCGTGAAGGGCTCTGGACAAACTCCTCTAGATTCCCCTTGAATGGGTTGAGGTGCCGCGTTGGCTCTCTTGGTTGAATACAAGTGTTAGCAAATAATCCCAAGCAAGTATATCAATAAAGCACACAATGAATATCTAGCATATAAAGATGAGCACAATAAAAGTATGCAAGATATAAACAAAGGAGACAAAGAGAGAGAGTGAGCAATCACAAACACAAGGGATTTGTTTCGAGGTTCGAGCACCCTTACTCTACATCCCCGCCTTCGACACACGAAGGATTTCCACTATAATCGATCCCAATGGATCACCCGGTGCCGCAACACCTACAACTCTCGGACTCCCTAATCCGTACACACGCAAGCCTACTGGCTCGCCGAGGCCGCACCTCAAACAATGAGCTCGCACCCGAACTCGAAACACCGAGTCCTCACTAGGACCCGAAACAATGCGAACACAACCGTCCGCCTTCTCAAAGGAACAAAGTAGAACTTTGGTGATCACAACTTTGATCACCTAAAATCCTCTCACAAAAACACTCCTATAGAATGAATAGCTCAATGGGTTGCTCAAGTGTTTGTGAGAAAAACAAGGAAAGAGATGATGGAGGAAAACTCAAGAAATCTCTTTTTAACACTATTGATATAAACTCTCCTTTTGATTGAAAATATTTGCTCTAAATCAAGTGGAGGAAAACCTCTAAATAGTTCAGGAAAAACTGGTGAAAACCCACTTGAAAATCTTGTACCAAAACAATGACCAAACCCCCAAATTTATACGCTGTTAAAAACTAGCCGTTGGGGTCTGTCAGACCTGTCGGTCGACCGCCCGGTCGACCACCAACGGTCAAAAATCAGACCGTTGGAGCCTCCGGTCGACCGCCCCGGTCGACCCAAAAGAACAGAGAGCACTGCTCTCAGTTCCGGTCGACAGGGTCGGCAGACCGGCCATCTGCCAGGTCAAGGCGTGCACGTTGTGCACGTCGGTCGACCGAGCCGGTCGACCGACTTCAGCTCTAGTCGACTTGATAGGTCGACTAGTCGACTTGGCTGAAGCCTGAAACAGAAATCTGATAAGGGATTTAAAACTTGGTCTTTTTAATTGAAATAAAATCCCATAAAATACTTAAAAATCTACAAAAATAGTTTTACCAATATTCTTTGATAAACAAACATGCTTGCACAAAATCAAGGCATGTTATAAGAGATTTGGACTATTTTTGTAATATGAAAATATTGGCTCAATTGAAAACTTGTATTTTCCAAAATCTTGTTTTTCCAAAACTCCTTTAAATAAAAACTAGATATTTTGAATTCATTAAAGTATAGTGTGTATGGATATGATCCATTACACAAATAAAATGAAATATCTAAGTTTTGACATTAAGCTCTAAACATGATTTTGGTTAAAAGATATGTAAACATGAAAACCAAAATCCAAACATGTATTTTTCAAAATGAAAATCTTTTGTAAAAACAAAACTATCAAGAGTGTGTGTGTGTGTATAATACTTGAGCAATCCACCAACTACTCTATCCTTTACATTTTAACTAAAACAAAATCTTCTAAAAACTAAATCTTATACCTAGACACAAGTCTTGATCATGAAGCTCTTCATTTGAAGTCTTCTCATCTTCTTGACTTGGTCCAAATGCAATCCAACGAGCTCGACTCCTCTTGAGTACTTGATGTGATCTTGATGCATAGGCACGTGAATCAAACCGGGGTAAGCTCCAAACTTGACTTTAAATCCTTTGTTGAAGCTCCACACCTACTAAGATCTTGATAACAAATCTGTCACTAATTAAACACAAGATCATTAGTAAACATAACTACATGAGTTGATCATCATCAAAACTAGAGTGATGGGCCTTTGGGCCAACAAAATCATCTCCGTTGCACTCACAACCCTAATCTTAAATAAAAATTGACTAGACGTTGGCCCTAGGGACATCTCGGACTCAATTAGGAGATTATCCTAAGGGGGAACGGTGTTGGAATTTGACTCCTGCCAAATCAGTGTCTAGGAAGGGGATTGAGGGCCGAAAGCCCGAAGATTGGTGGTTATTTAATTAAGGAACGTCTTTGACGGAAAACCTCCCACCAATCTTGCCCTGACCTGGCTGATTAACTTGTGGTCAAAGTCTGCACCCTACCTTCCGTGGACAGTCTAACCAGTTAGGAGTCGTCTAGGTCATAGGTCTACCCTAACTTAGGTTAGAATTTTTTTTCTTCTTTTGTTTGCTTATTTGTTTGTTTTCTTTTTTGTTTGTGTTTGTGTGATATGGCATATAATAATAATTTTTCCAATTTTAATCCATATTACACACCAACCTCTTTTTCAGATATTACCAACCCGGCATATCATAACTTTGACCAACCTAGTGTGCCGGAATGGTCTTATCCGAATGAATATAACCCATGCCCCCCATCTTATGACCATAATTTTCATACCACTTTCAACTCTTCACAGAGTTCATGGGGTTTCGCTTCACCCGAGTTCAATTTTCAACCAACTTGTCCCCCATATCCACCTTGTCCACAAGATTCCCAAGATTTATACTCAGATCCACCCATTCAGAATAGAAAACCATCTATCTTGGAAATGATGAGCATGCATGAGTCCAAGTAACAATTACCATCAATCTTTGACATGATGATGCGTGAGTCCAAGCAACAATCACAAAATCTGACCGACTCACAACTTCATCACGATTACACTTCCTCTTTTCAAGTCTAATCACAAAATGATGCACCAATCGACTATGAAAAGATGCTTGAAGCCATGACTCAGGCTAGATTAGCTCGTGATCATGAAATAGATATGATGGTTCAATCTTTACGTTCTCACCATTCGGCCATTTCTGATATGGCTAACCATTCTGTTAGAGCCGACGAGCCACGTTGTTTTGGACAACAAGATTCTAATTTAGGACCATCATTTGAACTTGCCGAAACTCCAATTTTTGATAGTTTGGCAAGTTATTCCTTTCCTGAAATAGAACTTGAGCATGAATATGATCATGATCTCCCACTTGGTGATTCAATTCTACTTCCTAATTCAATAATGACTCCGGTGTCTTTACCTGATTTTACTTTTCCCGAGTCAACATTGGATTCTGTGCCAATTCATCATGAAATTGAATCACCCATTTTTGATGATCATATTGAACTTGACCAATTTTATAATTTTGAAAGTCCCATGGATAAATTGGCAAGTTCTCATTTTTATGATATTGAACTCAATGAGATATGTGACCTAGATTCTCAAATCTGTGATCAAGTTCAAATTTTCGAATCATTATTGACTCCTGTTTTGTTACCCAACTTAGGTAATCTTTTAGAGTCAGTTTTGATTCCCACACCTATCATTCCTGAACTTGAATCACCAATATTGAGTCACATTCCATTGTGCGAAGATGATTGTGGACTTGAGTTTCAACTATTGATTTGGACCCACTTCTTGAACCTCGCCCGACTCCTGAACCATTACTTGATTTAAGTTTCTTTCTTGAGTCGGTATTCATTCCCGTACTTATGACGTCCAAGTCAATCATTCCATCTTTTCACACTCCATTTTGGGACAAGGCGGTTGACACAATTAACTCTGAAAATAATTATGAAATTTGAAAATTTGATGGGGTGGAATTATTAAAAAATGATCATACATACATTTTAGTAGGTTATACAAGAAAAATTTCTGGTAGGTTCCTCCAAATACTACATTATCTTGATTGGGTAGCAACGCTTGGCCCAATTAGACCACCACCGGAACCACCACCTTGAGGTAACTTCTGACCTCCCTTCTTCTTTTTCATGCATACATGCATACTTTCATACATTGAAGACAATGCATGAGATAAGTGTGGGGGAGGCTTTACTAACATACTAACATAGTTAGAAACTGACAAAAATTTGCTAATAATAAAAAAAGGACAATATTTTGATTTATCTTTTGAAATCTAAGTTAGTCTTAAGAATTAAGAAAATCATGATTAGGATTTCTAAAAACTTGGTCAAAATAAATAAATTGTTGAATTTTTTGGTATAGGAGGAAAAATTGAATAAGTAATTAGTCTTGATTTTTACCTTAATGAAATGTGTATACCTAATGCATATCTAGGATTCTAAGACAAAGACCCTTGTGCCTTATAAAAAAAAATATAAAAAAATTAATTCAAAAAAAATTCACTGATTAAGCTGGATACATGTGCCTCAAGAAGCATAAGTACTCACGCCTAAAGGTGATTGTATAAATAAAACCTTAGTTTTGTGGCCTAGTTCACTCGAATCCTTAAGTCTGTGGGGTGTTTTCTCACCCGGTGCCCTAAAACCGACCGGTTTGGGAGCCACCGACTTTAAGTTCGCTACATGGGTGGATTAGAAAGCCTAAGAAAACTAAGGAATATTATCTATATATGTACTAACACATCTAATAGTCAATTAGTTAGGTATGAGGGCCTCAAGAAGCCTTGATACTTATATGAAAGAAAATTAGATGAGTTATACATATTAAAAAAAAAAGAAGAGAAAATAATAATAAAGAGGCATGAGAGTCCAAGTTAAAGAATTCCTAGTAAAGATTCACAAGGATGCATATGATTTTTGGTAATGAAAAAGACTATATAAAAATTCAATTTTGATCCTTACTTAAAATGGATAACAATTTACTATATATAGACTAAGTTTAAGAATGAATAAAAATGATGATCCTAAAAACTTATAGATTACTTAGTCTCTTCAAACGTATTTCAAATATTTTCCTTTTTAATGGATTTTGTGGGTGTAATCCGCTGAAAACCCTCACGAGATAACACTCGTCCTCTAGGGTAACCTAGGGGTCTAACGACTTGTTGCACGTGCTAAGTGCAATCGTGATTCCTACGAAAGTGAGTTAGCTAGTTTATTTTTTCTTTTTCTTTTTGATTTTTACTCGAGGACGAGCAAAAAGATAAGTTTGGGGGTGTGATAGGTAGTAAAAAGTGCATATTTATCATCACATTTACTATTACATTTCATATTTATTGCTATAATTATGCACACTTACTAATGTTTTATTATTTATTGTGTGCAGGCCTTGAGTAATAACAAATAAAGAAATAAAAGCCCAAAAGAAGCCAAAAAGCCCATGTCCAAGCCCAAGTGCAAAAGTTGCAAATTATCAAGTGTAAAAGTTGCAATTACTAAAAGAAGAGGGAAGGGATAGACTTCTATTCAATCCTAAATGCTTGCAGGATGAGGATAAAGATAAAAGGAGAAGAGTGCAAAGATAAAAATTCAAAAATTCAGATTCAGACTGTACACGTTTTAGTATTCAGATCTTTGCTACAGATATGCAAATCCGATGATTCAAGATGCTCCAGAAAAAAGACTTGAAGGCCTACAACTCTTATGTTGATCAAACTTTTCAATTCTATGAGCAGGTAAGACATTTTCGACGATCAACATAATAATAAGTTGCAGGAAAGATTTGAACTTCTATGGATAAGTCAAAACAAGTTTGGAGATAAAAGAGGAATTCAAATTTAGAGATATTTTGCACCTCTTATCTTCATACGCTTCTTATCCTCTGGTTTTCTCCTATAAATACCCCTGCATAGCAACAGAGGAAGGGCAGATCAAAAAAGGTCCAGCGAAGTACAGAGCAAAATCTAGGGTTTTAGGCTAGTTGTAGTTTAGGTTTTTATTTTTCTTTTTTGTAACTTTTATTTTTTTTTTGTAACTGAGAGTGGAGGATGCTTTCATGGAGGAAGGAGTTCATGCTTGTGCTGAGGTGACATCGGTGTAAGTCATACTTTTCTTCCATTGTTAATAAAATCTACTCAAGGTTAGTTTTTGTTCTTTTATTCTCGTTTTATTCTTCTATTCTTGTTTTCTTTTATTGTTTTTCTCTGATGTCTTGCAAACCATGAGATTTGATCGCTTCCAAAGAAGTGCCCTTGATGGCCTATGGTGATGAACAGATCCTATATCCTATACTTGAATGCCTTCAAAGACAAGGTAAGTCGTTACAACGGATCAAAGGTAAGCAGGGCAGAAGAGGTAGGTATGTGTTTTTAGTTTTTCTTTCTTTCTTTGTAATTTTAGTTTTGATCACCAACTCCACATCTTTCCAATTTCTTTCCCAACTCATTGTAAATATCGCTTCTATTTCTCCATCTTCTTAACTTACCGCTTTCTTCCTAACCTAACTTTAACCACTATTTTCTTATTTTCCTTTTAATAACTAAAAGAAGAAATTTTTAGAGAACTTGCTAAACAAGCTTCCATCGCTAGTCCCTCCCTGAGGATCACGACCCGCATAGCCATTGCTACAGCGGATTAGAATTGAGCACCTTGCACATCTCTATTTCTAAATCTAAATTCTGTATTTTTATGTGCAGGGAAAAACTCAATCATTTAGCTGGCCATGAGTATTACTTTTTCGTAGAGGGTTATTCGGGGTATAATTAGATTCCTAACACCTAGTGGGGGGTGTGTGAATAGGTATATTAGCTAATCTAATGACAAATAATGCGGAATTAAAAACTAATTGCAACACACTATATGTAACCAAATAGTGTAGCCGAATTTCCCGTCAAGGGCTCTCGACTATCTCCCCAAGATTCCTCTAAATAAGAGTTGAGGTGTTATATGAAGCTCTCTTGGTTCAACACAAGTATGTACACACAAACAATACCAAGCATGTAAGAGATATGAACAATATAAAACAATGCAAGATATAAGAGAGATAGTGTTAGAGATAGTGGATCAGACGCAAACACTACGTTTCGAGCTTTAAGCCACTGCTCTACGTCCCCGCCTTCACACAGAAGGATTTCCACTACGTCCACACAGGACCTCCTACAAAGGGAACCTCCACCGAGGAATTTGCAATTACAAACTTAGAGTATACAACTCCTCTCTCAGCACAACCACCTCTACTCAAGAGGTAAGGCACAAAGCCAAAACTTAATCACCTCTACACAAGAGGGATAGGCACAAAGCCAAACAACAATCACCTCTACACAAGAGGGATAACCACAAACCCAAAACACAACCACCTCTACACTAGAGGGATAGGCACAAAGCCAAAGCAAAGAAAAGATTACAACTTGATGATTACAATAAATCACAAACAACTCTTGGTGATCACAATAGACGACAAACAATATTTCCCATAAAAACAAGATCCTATAGATAGGATAGAGATGATAGCTCAAGTGTGAGAAAACAAGGTGTTTGGAAATCAAAATACAAAGAAACATACTTGGGAAAAATACCAATTAGAGATAGAAACAAGATCAAAACCAATTTCCCAAAGACTTTATTTTTCTTTAATTTTTCCAACCCTTGAAAACAAATAAAAGATAAATCTTTTTGGCACAAAAACTCTTCAAAAACTTGCTGCTAAACTCTTGTATAGATGGGAAAAATAGCTCTCTAAAAACTTATGAAACCAAGAGATGGCTTATTTATAGCCTCTCCAAAAAAATAGCCATTGGCAGCCTGAAAGGTCAAAAATGATCTTCTGGTCGACCAGCCGATCGATGGCCCAACAGTCATATTTCTGACCGTTGGAGCTCTCGGTCGACCGCCCGGTCGACCGAGCACAGCCTCCCGGTCGACCGGCAGTACCCGAGAGTGGGTACTTTCAGTCGGTCGACCGCACGGTTGACCAGGCTACTCTGCTGGTCCTTGTGCATGTTTCGTGCACATTGGTCGACCGGTCCGGTCGACCGACCACTGGTCCATTCGACTCTCCGATCGACCGCCAGTAGTATCTAGTTGTTATTTCAGAACTTGAAACCTAGGTATTTTAACTCCTATAAAATCCCATAAAATCTGATAAATTCTACAAAAATAAGTTCTTATAAGATATTTGAATAACAAATACGTGTGACCAAAAATCAACATATATTACAAACTATTTGAATTATTTTTGTGATATAAAATAGTTGGCCTTCAACAAAAATCGTATTTTTCAAAACTTAGATTTTGAAATGGAAATCCGATTTTTCCTAAACTTGTATAAATACAAAAACATGATATTTAAACACATTTGAAGCATATTGTGTATGGATAGAATCCAATACACATGTAAGAGATATATCTATGTTTTTAACATGAAATCCAAAAATAAGTTTTGTTAATTACACAACTCTAAACACATGAATAGGATCATCAAAAAAAGTTTTTCTAAATATATGAAGCATATATGTATGTAGATAAAATCTAATATACATTAAACCATGTAAACTTGTTTTGATTCTATCTATACATGAAAATCATATTTATGTGAACTTGAAATCCAAAACTGGTTAAACTAAAAACCGAACATATTGAACTTTTGTGTGCGTGTGAACTTGAGCATATCAATACTATCTATCTTTACACAAGATCTAATCAAATGAAGTCTTCTTGTCGATCCTCATCTTCAAGACGACCAGATTCAAACATGGTCCAATGAGCTTGACTCCAACCGAGTGCTAGATGGGATCTTAACGTGCGAGCTCTTGAATTTACATGTGTTAGCTCCAAAACTCCTTTATTGAAGCTAAGCACCTACTAAGATCTTGATAAATAACTGAAATATATAACCACAAGATCATTAGTAAACTATAACTACATGAGTTAATCATCATCAAAACTAGAGTGATGGGTCTTTGGGCTAACAATCTCCCCTTTTTGATGATGACAAAACTCATGGAATTATATATGCATGGATTAAAGATAAGCTTCATAGAAGCTTCTCCTTAACTCATGCATAGCAAAAAACAAATAGATATTCAATGAAATGCATAAAGTAAACAAAACATATATGCATAAATAGATATATAAACATGCATATATAAACTCTCAAAATTCTTCTCCCTCTTTTTGTCAATTCATCAACAAAGGGGTGAGGACAATCAAACAATAAAGATGTATATGCGATATACATTCATGAAGAGGAGAGACGATAAGTTAGCTCCCCCTACACACATGCGTTACATGGAGAAGGGATGACTAGACCCTAACCTACATAAAGCATAATATACAATGTATAAGTGGAGATGTTAAGCTCCCTCTACACACGTGTACCACATAAGAAAGAGAGGTCAAGCTCTACTATATGTGTAATACACTTCAATCTATCTATAGAAAAGATGTTAAGCTCCCTTACATATAGGTAATTCAAAAAAAATTTTTAAACAAATATTTGAAATTTCTTGAAGTCAACCAAATGAATTATGATACCAATGAAATCAAATAGTAGTTGACAAAACAAAAGTTGGTACCACTTGTAAGAAAAATTTTTAAGATACCAATAGCAGATTTTGATACCAATTGAAGGTGAAACATGAAGTATATTTTGATACAAAAAAAATACTAATTGAAATACCAATTGAAATTGATATTAATTGAAATTTGAATCATATATATATATATATATATATATATATATAAGAATCAAATATGAGTATATAAAATAAAATAACATGAAGATCATGTGTATAACTCATAACTATCACCCTATTCATGCACAATTTTAAAAGATATTCAATAAGGGTATATCAGGCATAGTCTCCCAACCATCCGCCCTTAAGTTGGTAAGGGTTTTAAAAAGTAAGAATTTGAAAATAATTATAGATTGAAAACACTACCAAGTGAAGAATAAATAACTAGTTTAAAGTATTTTTTGAAAAACTAGTTAAAGATCCTTCAAATATGAAACCAAATCATATATATCTCATGAAACATTGCTAAGTACACAAAAATTGACACTTAAGATTTATGAAGCTCATATATAGCTCATGAAAATAAAGTCATGAGTAAACAAAAAGTAATATGAGCATACAAGAATCATGTGAATAGCATATTCATGAAAATAATCAAATAAGGTTCAAAATAAACATGAAATTCTTTTATCAAATATGAAAATCATCAAAACTAAAATTTTCACCAAAATTAAACAAATTTCAAGGTATATGTATGTTTTATTGAAACTAAAAGTATACATACATATTCCAAACGTAAACGAGTCTATAATAGAATATTGCATGAAAAGCAAGTGACTTTAGGATAGACATGTATATCCAATAGTTTTAGACAAAATTAACATATACATGAAAATAAATACTTTTTTATGAAAACTTGTACAAAAATAGAGAAAACAAGTATAAATGATAGAATTTTTAAAACTAGATTATACATGTACATGTAATGAGTACAAATGAGTAATGAAGCACAAACACATAATAGCCAAGTATAGCTCACTACTTGTACAAGTATAAACACAAGTTTTAATGAAAACTCCATCTAAATAAATAATCAAAAACATGAAATGCAAAATCATAAACCAACATGATCATTGTAACGCCCCGATCCCAAGGATACGGAGACGTTATGGCGACGTGCATACGCGAGGTGAAAACACACTCACGAGTACGTTAAGCCTCAGTATAGGACAGGGCCTCCATATACACAAGAGTTCCAGCAGGAAATAAGTACAAGAATACCCGCAGAAAGGGGTTAGCGATCATAACAGATATAAATACAGGAATAAAGGAGATAACAGGAACAAAGTACAAAGATACCTATGAAGGAATCCCGATGGTAAAGTCTACTATGTGAATCCAATGAACTGGCTACCCGAACGATAACTCGGATCTCCAACCTGGGCACGCAAACCCAGGGTCGTCAGAAAGCGACCTAGTGAGTGATAAAATGAAGGAGGAGGTAGTAATATATACAATATTAATACAAGCACGATAAATATATATATAATACATAATGTGGGACTAGTGATACCATATAATAAGGATATAATAAGCAGTAGAAATAGATAAACATGTCATCTTTTCTTATCATCACTACCTAGTCGGTTATCATCGGGTCATGTCTATAGTCTTTCCGTGTCCAGTTTATAGAATAAATGGTGACGTGATAGAAATGAACATGCGAGTGGTGACGTGATAGAAGTGAACATGCAGATGGGCATATGCAATATAAACATAATACGGTGTTGTACATAGACATATATGCAATGAATAGATGCAATGATATATGCAATGATATGTGAAAACAGAATATATGCAATGACGAGTATACATATACATGAGTAATATGCCACCACAGAAAGTGTAACATGTACCGGGTAGAGTAACAAAGTATACAGGTAACATGATATCGGATAAAGTATCATGAACAGTAACTAGTACAACTAAACATGTCTCAGGCAAGTCATGTCATTTATACAATGTAGCAATCAGTATCACCTGATATTTTAATCAATCTCTTCCAGTGTCCCATATCACTGGCAGTTCATACTGGAGCCCTCACTCCAGTCGAACTCATCCGGACATGGCCTACGGTTACCATTATCCAAACGAGAGAGTAACCAAATACCAAGTGTTCCCGATGTCACTATTGTGTATACTGTTGTCTTATGTTACTTGGAAACCCATGGTCGAGGAGTTCTTATCGGGTGGGTATATCCCGTGCATACTCGGGACAACAGCCTTAAACAGACCCCTGGCTGCTGAGACCAGGGCCAGCCCGCTAGAGCTGTAACATGTAACGGGAATCTCAATGAGCTAAAACAATAACGGGATGCTTATGAGTAACAGACGATAGCCAGCACTACCCCGTCCCCTGCAGTGGGACAAACAATGGATCCAAACATCTACCCGATATGATCTAATCAACCGTCAAGTCTCCCCCATACCCAAGTTAGCTTTATGATCTGATATGTCAAGTATACAATGTCACAAGAACAAATACATGATACGGGTAACATGATAACTGGACCTGAGCTCTGTTGATAGCATAGAACAATATAACGGGAAACGAGAACAATATAACGAGAATAATATAACAGGAAACGGGAACAATAGATGTGGGATTCCACATATCGCGTATCAACAGCTCTCATGTCCAGTAACGGGAATATCCATATCAGTGATAGGAAACAATCATATAACATGAATACGGTAACATGGAACAATAATACATGTAATCTGAGCGGGAATCCATATGACAAGAATAAAGAAACCATACATGCATGTGCAACAGTGCTATGTCGAGAATCCATGTGACGATGATAATAATATGACATGCGGTAGTGCGTGCATTGGTATATCCGTGTACCCATGAAACATAAATGTGTAGCAATAATCCGTATAACACATCGGTATCTTGATAATAACAATAATATGGAATGTTATCCGTACTCGTAGAACATAGATGTGTAGCCATGTAATACCAGTGGTCCGTGTATCGTGTAATACCATGTCCTGTGACTTACCGTAACGATGTCTAGCATGATTGTCTAGTAACAGTGTAGTGTCATCGTATATCTATGGCTCAGTATGCATGTCACGTGACTGTGATACACTACATGTCATAAGAGTGTACAAGCATATGACGACCTAGTGGCCCGAGTGGCAGCTGCTGTGCAAGTAGAATGACTGTGTCCGAGTTGTCTATGTCAGTATTTATTATTATTATTATTACCTCCTTATCTTTAGTCTAAATCAGGAAATACCTAAAAATATTCTAGGTTATTCTTATTACAATGCATGTCTAATCATTACCAGTTAATAATTAGTAGTTACCGTATTTTATCCATAATCATGATTTGTCACAGAAAGCAATCAATTCCTATCCCTAAACATGATAAAAGATAATTTATAAAATAAAAACACTCACAAACTAGTCATGGGAAGGTAGCTCTCTTTCCCACGATCGCAACGGATCCAGAATCATCCAAATCAGAGTCCGGATGCTCCCGATATTGCCCGAACGCTAAAAATAATAAAAATGGGTTAACTATGTAATAAAAATATATGCAAATAAGAAATAGTAGCGGGGGGTTTTCTGCAAATTATCTTTATTGGGTTTCGGATGCGGGTTTGGCTCCTAATGGGTTGGGTCCAGATCCACAACCCATACCTAATACTTAAGTTAACTGGTAATGAGTTAATGGGTTTAACCCAATAGTTAGGTGGATAATGGGTAGTGGCCAAGGGGCTTATTGGGTTTGGGTTTTACCCAAACCCAATAAAGACATAACAGCAGCAGTAGCAGCTTCTTGCTGCTGCTGCGTGGGCTAGTCGGCCAGCCTTGCTGGCCGGCGACGGCGGGGGCCCGCCGGCGGCGATCCCGGCCGCCGGCGGCGCGGCCGTCAGGCCGGGGAGAGAGAGAGATAGAGATAGAGAGAGAGAGTGAGAGGGAGAGAGAGAGGAAAAGAAGCAGCAGCACAGGGAAGAAGAAGGAAAAGAAAAAGAAGAAATAAAAAAAAAAGAAGAAGAAGAAAGGAAGAAGAAAAAGAATAGGGAGAAAGGAGGTGGCGCCCCGGTTAGGGCGCGGCCGGCGGCGGCGGCCGGCGGCCTGGCCGGCCTGGCTGCGGGTCGCCCCCTCTTTTTGGGGCTGCACAGGAAGAGGAAGAGAGGTTGGGGATTTAATTAGAGAGAGAGAGTGGAAGAATTAGAGAGAGAGAGGCTTAGAGAGAGAGAGGGAGGGTTTGAGAGAATTTTAGAGAGAGGAAGAGAGAGGGAGGTTTTAAGGGGAGAGAGAGGTGGTGGAACAGGTCAAAGGCGGTGGCTTGGCTTGGGGAGAAGGAAGAAGAAAAGAAAAAGAAAATAAAAATTAATATTTAAATATTATAATATTGGCCCAAAATTCGACTAGCTCTGAACGGTGCCCAAAAATTACAGAAAATAGAGAATATTATCCTGAGATATAATATGAAGATGGTTTGAAGAAATTCAGTCTGGTTTGCAAATTAAAAATCCCGAAGTGTCTCCCCGATACCGAGCGACACCAGTTTGGCCGGATTTTCGATAAATTCAGAAAAATCTCCAAAATACCCTAACATAGATAACACGATTCTAAGATGTATGGTGAAAGTGAAATTCTCAAAATTCTACTCCGTTTGTGAAAGAAAAATCGTAGAGCCGATTATCGGTATCGGTCGACACCGACTACGGAGATTTTCTAAAATAATCCAGAAAAATTTCAGAAAATCTTGAAAAATCTAAAATATTAGAAAATAATTTTTGAAACTGAAATTAGCTCAATCGGACTACCACGGAGGTCAAATCAAGTTTATACGTCGTATCGCGTACTGATACGGTGATACGTACATCAGGGAGCAAGGGGTTACAATCATTAGGGTAAATGCAAGTGCTTTTGAGTTAAGATATACACAATAGCTAAACTATAGTGAGAACACAAAAATAATAGTCCATATAAACATGGGTGTATCTCAAAGACTACATATGTATATCACAAGTCTAATAAACATTGTATTTAAATATAATGAACATGAAGAACCAAGACATGCTAAAAATCATCAATGAGAAAGCATATAAACATAAATAGAGAGTTAGAAATAGTTACCTAACCATATGAACTATTCTCTATATCTCCAAAACATGGTGGTCCTCCCACCAAACATTCTTGAAGGTGTTGCATCCAATGTAGTGTCCATCAAGCTCAACGCATCCACCATCAATGTACCATTCCTCTCACGTCATATGAGAGCTCACACCTACATCAAATACAATAGGGGTAAATTTTGGTACCCATACCTTATTGGGTCCATGGGGCTTAGCACCTTTCCTAACCCAAACAAATTTATTTGCAAAATTTGAATTATATATCCTATCATAACAAAACTTTGCAAGGTGGCCCTTACGTCCACAATGTGTACACGTGTACACATGAGCATACATGGTGTCATGTGTGTGCTCATGATGAGCTTGTGTATGTCGTGATTGATGTGCATGAATATGTGAAACTTATTTTTTTCGAAACATGGATTCCAATTTCATTTGATCCATAGCACATTGGCTCAAAGTGGAACCCAAACAATCTACACTCTTTTTCAACATACATATATTATTTTCAACATTAGAAAAAGATGTGGAGCATGCAATAGAAACACAAGAGAGTGAAGCTCTAGTATGGCAAACGTGAGAATCTAAATCATTTTTTAAAGAAATATTTTCTTTTGAAACTAAGTCTAGTTCTTTTGAAATTGAAACAATTTTATTTTTCAAAGAAACATTCTCTTTTAAAACAATTTCAAGTTTTGAAGATAAAACTTCATTTTTCTTCAAGACAATATTAAAATCATTTTTATTCTTCAAAATTTCATTTTCCTTTAAAACAAGGTCAAGTTGAATTTTCAAGGAGTCTCTTTCACTTGAAATCTCAACTCTCTCTTGTAAAATCATGTTTAGTTTTGAACACAAATCCTTATTTTCTTCATTTAATTTAAATTTTTTTTTCAAAAGTTTGTATTTTTCTGGCAAGTTTTCATAAAATAATGGAAGTTCTTCATTTAAGGCATCAGCATCCATATTGTCATCACCTGAAGAACTAGCACTATCATCTAGTTGAGTGTCTGAGTTTACCTCAAGGGAATCGTTCTCTTAGACCATGTAGCAAGCTTCATCGGACTCATCTCCACTAGATTTTTTTCTCCACATTGTTTGTCGTTTGAAGCTCGGGAGAGATCAATGTATTCCACACTGCAAAAGCAGAATCACAATGAGAAATCATAGAAAGATAATCTTTGCTAAGTGTGCGCCTAAGTGCCTCTAAGGCTTGTGCATTGGCTTCTATATGCTTGTCATTACCAAAAAAGATTTCCTAGTAGTGGCAAGGTAAACATGCATTCCTAGGGCTTTACGATACATGGACATCTTAACTTTTCAAATATTAATGTTGGTAACATCATACATGGGAGGGGTCATGAAATTCATGAGTGTATAAATAATATGTGTGCAAATGCAAATCTAGATTAGCAAGCCAAGATCTCACTCCTAGGTGGTTAAACTTAATATCTGGAGCGTAGGCTCTGATACCAATTGAAAATACACCTAGAGGGGGGTGAATAGGTGTATTAGCTAATATAATGAAAAATGATGCGGAATTAAAAACTAATTGCAACACACTATGTGTAACCAAAGAGTGTAGCCGAATTTCATGTCAAGGGCTTTGGACTATCTCCTCAAAATTCTTCTAAATAAGAGTTGAGGTGCTATATGAAGCTCCCTTGGTTCAACACAAGTATGGGCACACAAACAATACCAAGCATGTAAGAGATATGAACAATATAAAGCAATACAAGATATAAGAGAGAGTTAGAGATAATGGATCAAACGCAAATACCAAGATATGTTTCGAGGTCAACCCACTGCTCTACATCCCCGCCTTCACACAGAAAGATTTTCATTACGTCCACACAGGACCTTTCACAAAGGGAACTTCCACCGAGAAATTTGCAATTACAAACTTGGAGTATACAACTCCTCTCTCAACACAACCACCTCTACTCAGGAGGCAAGGCACAAAGCCAAAACTCAATCACCTTTACGCAAGAGGGATAGTCATAAATCCAAACAACAACCACCTCTACACAAGATGGATAATCACAAACCCAAAGCACAACCACCTCTTCACTAGAGGGATAGGCACAAAGCCAAAGCAAAGTAAAGATTACAACTTGATGATCACAATAGATCACAAACAACTCTTGGTGATCACAATAGACCACGAATAATATTTTCCACAAAAATAAGATCCTATAGATATGATAGAGATGATAGCTCAACTGTGAGAAAATAAGGTGTTTGGGAATCAAAACACAAAGAAAAATACTTAGGAAAAATACTAGATAGAGATAGAAACAAAGATCAAAACCAATTTCCCAAAGAATATTTTTCTTTAATTTTTTCAACCCTTGAAAACAAATAAAGATAAATCTTTTTGGCACAAAAACTCTTCAAAAACTTGTTGCTAAACTCTTGTATAGATGAAAAAAATAGCTCTCTAAAAACTTAAGAAAACAGCCCAAGAGATGGCTTATTTATAGCCTCTCCAAAAAAATAGCCGTTGGCAGCCTGAAAGGTCAAAAATGATCTTCCGGTCACCGGCCCAACGATTATATTTTTTACCATTGGTGCTCTGGTCGACTGCCCGGTCGACCAGGCACAGCCTGTCGGTCGACCGCCTGGTCGACCGACAGTACCCGAGAGTGGGTACTTTCAGTCGATCGACCGCGTGGTCGATCGGGCTCCTTGGCTGGTCCTTTTGCACATTTCGTGCACATCGGTCGACCGGTCCAGTGGACCGTACGGTCGACCGCCAGCAGTATCTGGTTGCTATTTCAGAACTTGAAACTTAGGTATTTTAACTCCAATAAAATCCCATAAAATCTATAAATTCCACAAAAATAAGTTATAATAAGATATTTAAATAAAAATATGTGTGACAAAAAATCAACACATATTACAAACTATTTGAACTATTTTTGTGATATAAAAATTTGGCCTTAAACAAAACAGTATTTTTCAAAACTTGAATTTTGAAAGGAAAATCCGATTTTTTCCCAAACTTGTATAAATACAAAAACATAATATTTAAGCACATTTGAATCATATTATGTATGGATAGAATCCAAATACATGTAAGAGATATATCTATGTTTTTGGTATGAAATCCAAAAATAAGTTTTGTTAATTACAAAACTCTAAACACATGAATAAGGATCATCAAATAAGTTTTTCTAAATATATGAAGCATATATGTATATAGATGAAATCTAATATACATTAAACCATATAAACTTGTTTTGATTCTATCTATACATGAAAACCATATATATGTGAACTTGAAATCCAAAACCGGTTAAACCGAAAACCAAACATATTAAACTTGTGTGTGTCTAAACTTAAGAATATCAATACTATCTATCTTTACACAAGTCTAAACAAATCGAAGTCTTCTTATCGATCCCATCTTCAAGATGACCCGATCCAAACACGATCCAATGAGTTTGACTCCAACCGAGTGCTAGATGCGATCTTGATGTGCGAGCTCTTGAATCTACATGTGTGTTAGCTCCAAAACTCCTTTGTTGAAGCTAAGCACCTATTAAGATCTTGATAAATAACTAAAAACTGTATAACTACAAGATCATTTGTAAACTATAACAATATGAGTTAATCATCATCAAAACTAGAGTGACGGGCCTTTGGGCCAACACCTATTGCTCCTGAGGATCAAGAAAAGACTACATTCACATGTCCATTTGGACATTTTCTTATCGTTGAATGCCTTTCGGCTTGTGCAATGCCCCAGCGACGTTTTAACGTTGCATGCATGTTGAGTCTTTTTTCTGATATGGTAGAACGATTCTTAGAAATCTTCATGGATGATTTTTCCATCTACGGAGATTCATTCACTCAATGTCTCTACCATTTAGAACTTGTCCTCCAATTGTGCTGAGAAAAATCTTACACTGAACTGAGAGAAATGCCACTTCATGGTAAGACATGGAATTGTATTGGGTCATGAAATCTCTAAGAAAGGAATTGAAGTGGATAGAGCCAAGATTGAGGTTATTGCTAAGCTCCATATGCCCAAATGCATAAAGGATATTCAATCCTTCTTTGGACACGCCAGTTTCTACCGAAGATTTATCAAGGATTTTAGCAAGATTGCTAGACCCTTGACTAATCTGTTAGTTAAGAATGTGTCCTTCACTTTTAATGATGAATGTATAAATTCTTGGGAGAAGCTTAAAAAAGAGCTTATTTCTGCACCAATCATATCTGCATCGGATTGGTCTAAGCCATTCGAAATCATGTGCGATGCTTCTGATTTTGCCATAGGCGCTGTCGTAGGACAGCGCATTGATAACAAGCAGCACATGATTTACTACTCTAGTAGAACTCTCAACAATACTCAAATGAATTACACTACTATTAAGAAGGAATTCTTGACAATAGTGTTTGCCTTAAAGAAATTTCGTCCCTACCTACTAAGGTCCAAAATCACAATTTTCACCGATTATTCTGCGCTTAGGTACCTCATGATGAAGAAGGATGCCAAGGCCCGACTCATTTGTTGGATCCTTTTTCTTCAGGAATTCGATCTCGAGATTCGAGATAAGAAAGGCGTAGAAAATATCGTTGCTGACCATCTCTCATGTATCCCAAACTCTCCATGCAATGAACTGCCTATAAATGATGACTTTCCTGATGAAAAACTCTTAGCTGTCTTTTGAGAACCTTGGTTTGCTGATATAGTGAATTACTTAGTCACAAACCAAACTCCATCTCATTGGTCTAAAAATGTATATACCTATCTCAAGTCCGATATTTATTTTGGGAGGACCGTATCTTTTTAAGTACTATTCTGACCAAATTATTAGGAGATAATTCCCGATGAGAGATTAAGAGTGTTTTATCCTTCTGTCACGAACTTGCATGCGGTGGACACTTTGGTCCC